>JAODTK010005751.1:0-178694 GCA_026419785.1 Sclerodactyla briareus | reverse complement strand
TGTACGCTATTTTTGATCTGAAGCCACGTGGAAATAGAAAATTGACCACGTCTCAAGAAACAAGAGTTTTTGTTATAGCCTGGAAAAAATGACCTTCAAATGATGAGCAATGTGGACCAAGATTTCATAGGAGGGTCACTTAAAATGCAAAAAAAGTCTCCAGACCCCCTCCCCTTAGACCCTCACCCATCATGAAAACCCCCAATCAAATTCTGGCTACGCCAGTGCGGGGAGGGGGGGGGGGGATGAGGGCGGAACCCAAGGGAAACGCGATCGCTTCCCGACGCGATTCCGGGAGAGTATAATCTGCTTCTCATGTTTGGCGCTATTAAGCAGAGGAAATTGGGAGAGATTCCAAATGACACAATGTAACGCATGACGTCACACATGGACACACAGGAAATTATGTTATGTAGTTGAATGTTCATGTTGTTGACATGAGTACCATTTAGCGAAGTCTGTTGTCTTTTCTCTCACCAAAGTAACAATAACACCTACCCCAACCCAATACAGAAATCTCCCCCATAGACTAAATGGGCCTTTTCGTGGAATTAATATTTGAATTTCAATAGAAAACAAAGAATGTTTGCAAGGGTTGTGCAGGTAGCCATCATTTATGATTGCATGATGCGGATGCATTTCGATCTTGTGATACCCATGCTTTACAATACACAAGCTTAAAGACTATAATCTGTAACGGAAACAAAGTCTCTATGAAACCTTCGGTTTGGACGGACGCTTTCAGTTTTTATCCAGCTATTGAATAGCCTCCCTGTATTAAATAATACTGAATTGTCCTTTTTTAATTGGGTTCGCAGGGACGCAGTTTCCCGCAAGGGGAACGGGGACGAGGTCCCCACCAAAAATTCTAGAGGTGGGGACATAGTTAAAATGTTCCCAACCATACTTTTGAGTGGAATTTGGAAGTCCGACTATCCGTGTTATGGATGACTATACCGAATTAGTCGTAAAGATCGTGGGTACCCCATTAGGCGTTATCAAAATAAACAACAACAAAACTAATGAACGAGCGAATGCAAAGGATGGAACCACAACAGTCTATCGTTGTCAGTCTTACAAGTTGCCTGTTCCATTGAGTAGGCTTGCTACAAAGGGGGTGCTAACTTCAACCATGTCTCCAGCACCCAAAACAACCCCCCACCCCCCCAACAAGCCTTTGTTGAAATTGCGTTGCTTACTTCAGCACATGGCACGGTAGGGAAATCGAACTCGATAGTCGATGTCTTATTGTTATAGATTTTTCTCTTGGTTTGAATGGGCTCCCCGTATGTAATCCATGAGCTAGCAAATTTTTATTACACGTCTCAAAGACAGAAAAGTTTGACTATAATAAAATGGATAGGGGGGGTTGAGAACGCTGAATATTAACAGATTAACAAAATTGGAAAAAAAGTTTCCAAACGTGCTGCGTGTAGCCGCGTGGTCCCCCAGAGACTGAGGACGTTAAATGGAAGTCCCGAGTATAGGATCATCCACCCCTAAACTGGTCTCTAAAATTCAGATTAGGAATTAGAGTGTAAACAAGATATTATTAAAATTTCGTACCGGTTTCTCTAAGTTCACACTTGCCACGTCCTCCCTTCACTGGACTATTTTGCACTCCAAGACTCATGCTGCTAATCCACAGTGGCGTTAGCCAGTGGGGGGAAGGGGAGGGAAACTTTGACCCACACTGACAACATATCGAGAGGGCAAAATCGACGAGGGGGAAGGGGAAATGAGAGGTAAAATAGTGAGAAAAAAATTAGGGAATTTTTTGATAATAAATAATGCGAAACCAGTGGACACGAAGTATGAAGGTAATAAGGCGTGTATAGAATGAGGGATACGAGCGAAGTTGCTTTTATCCCCAGAATAACTGGTCCGATTTCAGATTGAAATTCGGTATAATGATAACTTGGAACATTTTAGCTTGTTAACAACGATAATCAACCCACTTGATGGTATATGGGTTCCATATCAGTACAAATCCCCATCGCTTTGGAGTCATGCAACAGTCATTAAGGTCAAGGTCAAAGTCTTGATGGAAAATCTAATTGTTACACAGATAGGGCGAGAAGATGTCCAATCAGTTGAATTCGTTATGCAGCTTATTGCAGTATGGGGAGGACAGTACATGTTTTGGTGTTTTGTAGCCTGGGGTCAGTTCTGAAAAATGGGAAGAAGGTATGAATTGATTTGGGGCCAATTCCCAGCTTGTTAACTCGATAATTCGACCCCACCCACCTGGATGGATGAAGTTGATATGTGAGTTCCCCAGAATGAGTCTTAACATATCCCTATTGAAATTTGGTCATGTGAAGTTGACAATGCTTACCTTAACTTACTCAAGTCAGGATCAGTCAAGAGGAAATCACTAAGCCTTTTGGCTTTCTCTAGTTTGACGCCCCGCAGGAGTTGAAGCAATTTCCCCCGCCCCCCCTCGTAGTTTCCTCACTATACCGTGAGCGTGGGAAAACGCCGGGAAGGGGCGGAAAATCGCCTTGCCCCCTCTGACTCGGAGCAGGGCTGGATAAGTGCCTGTCATTACCTTTAGTTGACCTGTTCCGTCTTTTTTCTCCAGCAACCATTTTCTATTTCACAGCATGTTGTTTGTTGTGGGGGGGGGGTGACCCCCCTGTGAAAATCAGAAGTCTGTTCTCTGGGCGACAAAAAGTCGGACTCCGCTCGAGCTAGGGCAACAATTAGTTGTTTATAGCCATGCATGACCTAGTATTTTCCTAAGAGGGCCTCTGCCTGAGGATGACTGTACCAATAACATCCAACGAGAACGAGTTTCTCGAAAATAGTGAAGAAGTTCCTACGTTATGTCATGGGCCAAGAAGATATTACGGGACCTATGACACTGGCTTGTGTGCGTGATCTCACAGATGGCATGGATTGGGATTGCAATTGTTGATCGGTGGGCAGACCTGCCTTAGTTTGGTTAGCATTATTAGTGTTGATCTGGGGGGGTCACTGATATGGAGGGTAGGCGGAACGTACCGTCCCCCGTCCGTACTATAAAATAGGCAGTTTTTTCCTCGTATGTATGTGGAATATTATACGTAAGGATTGGGTTTGTGTCCCCTAATTTGCCAGTCCAACTGCCTGTTTAAATCGTTAGATTGGTCACAAAAAATCTAACTGGTAGTAATGATGCGATGGTGATTACTGGACTTCTGGTTAGTAAGTGTAAAGACAAGAGTTAATTTAAAAAAAAAGGAAACTCGTTTCCACCTCACATGAATCATAATTATATCCCCGCGACAATGGAATAGTGTCTGGGGGATATTTATGAGTCTTGGGTGTGTAGCCGCCGCCACCACCGCAGTCCCAGGCTCGCCGCGCCGGAAACTTCGGGCCGTAGCCCCAATAAGCTAGATCAATAGAGCGTGTATGAGTATGTGAAAAATCGCCAATTTACGTCAACTGAGCGGAGGATAGTGTTTGAATATGTTGTTATTTAGTTTGCAAAAGATAGATAGGGTTTCCACAGGAGCCAAAACTTCACGAATGAAGGCGAAAACCAACGTTGAATGGCGAAATACGCACCTGCACCAAGCCTATGCGGATGCGTATCACTTGCGACTGAATTCTGTGGAATGTCTTACTTAGAAAGCCAGCAATGACAAGAGCTGGGTATGATGCCTTTATGTCTTTCCGCATGAACTTACATTGTTGTTTTCATTTCGAAAAAACGAACGTTCCTCCTGCCAAATTTGGTGATTTCCCATCCAGCCCGGATACGCACTACGTATCTATGGAATCCCAGCCTAGGCATCTTATAGGATTCCAGAGATGCGTATACGTATCCGGGTGGAATGTGAAAATAACAGATTTACGCGAAAACGAACGTGTTCCGAAGAGAAAACCACCAGAAGGGTGTCCAGGCAAAGCCATTAACAAGCCAGCCAGGCATATTGCCGTTGCTGGTTTTAGAGGAAGATGATGCTATTTAGCATTCAATCGCGGTGATACGCATCCCGCATACGCATTGGTACATGTGCGATTTGGCCTATTCGCCCGGTTGGTTTGCTTTCCATTTAGGAATTTTTTGGCTTTTGAAATCATTATCTATCTTTGCAAACTAAGAAGAAAACATATTCAAACACTAGACCCCACCTCAGTTCACGTAAATTGCGATGCTTCAAACATACGCGTACGATTAGGAATCCGAGCCTAACTCTTTAAAGCTGTAGCCGATGTTCTGAATTGGGACACATGTTCCGCCTAGAGAAATCCTGAATGAGTTCGAAGTGGATCCATGCATGAGGGGGGCGTATACTTTGCATAATTTACGCGAATTTTCCACAAGTGAGTGGAGATCGGATTAGCTCAGTTTGTTTGGAGAGCTGAGGACTTTGTGATCGAAAGTTCTGAGTTCAAATCCCGGCCGGTTGGCCTTTTCCGGTTTTGCGGGCCTTGGGCAAGGCGCTTTAATCTCCGTTGCTTCGTCACCAGGCGTTATTGGGCACCTTTGAAGAGGTACTTGTAATACAAGTGCGCTGATACGCAGCATCACTGTGATTGAAATGTCCCGGGGACAGTTGTGGGGGGCAACCATCGCCGGTTTGCAGGGGGTTTGTATAGCTCGATGTGTTGACTATATGGGGGGCCGAACAAGTTACAATTGACCAGGGGGGTAATGGCCTTCAGCGCTTTGAGACCGTATTACGGTATGCAAGCGCTATATAAAGAACGGTATATTATTATTATATAAGTCGAATTTGAACGAAACTCAAGTGGGTAGGGGACTTGTGATCCCGAAAAAGTTGAGGGTATTTTCAAGGATCATCGGAGGTCAAATTTGCATAATTTAGGCGATTTTGTCCAAACTTGGTTCAGACTTGAACGGAAACTTGGTGGATGGGGAATACATTTGTTAATGGACAAAGTTAAGGTCATTTAAGGTCATCCGGGGTCAAATTTGCATAATTATGTGATTTCGTAACTCTAGCGATTACAACCAAAACTTGGATGAAGGCCATCTTAGTTTCTGACCAAAAATGGAGGAAAAGGGTCCTTATGGGCGTGTAGTTTACTTTCCTCCCAACACATGTCTAGTTACGATATATTCGTACACACCTGTAAACTAATCCGAAAAAATCGATGTTACAACACAGGGGCGGCCGGCCAGCGGGAGCAGAGTGTACCCCACCCCCCCCCGTCGGGGAGCAAAGCTGAGAAACGTCGGGGAGGAGAAAGTAAAAAAAATCTGCACGTCCAGGATGTGCAGGGAAATTGATTTGAATATGATGGAAATGTGTGCCAAGTTTTCAGATCCATCGGTGGACAATTATTAAATATCGGTATCACTTTGGGTATGCAGGGACTATGATGGGAATGCCAATTCTCCTCAATCTTCCCCCCGTGTACCAAATCATCATGGGCGTGCGATCGTTTTTTGAAAAGCTGGGAGGGGGGGTCATCGAATGCAAATGACCAACTCAGCGGAGCGCCACACCATTCGTTGGGCGCGAAGCGTACAAAGGAAATTTTAGATTTTCATACCTCTAGATCGGCGGAAACGGCACTTCCAGACTCGATAGCACCCTCTGCATGATGTGATTGAGTAAGAGGACAGCAAAAAAAGTGTCATTTCGTGCCTACTTAAGATGATTTACCGAAAATCAAACCAACTTTGCAATTCGATTGAAATTCGAAGCATGCTGTATGAAACATGGGTAATCCGTCGACTTCGGCCCTAACGGTGGGGTCAAGATCTTCATCTGGGGCCCACCTGGAATTAGGGGACTTAAGACAATTCCAACGCAAATTAATCGGTTAGACAATAATTGAATCAGTTAAGACGATCATCAAATTATGTTCATCACCTAATTGGGTTGAAAAAATGAATGAAAATAATGTTTGCTAATTAGCATATAGGTTGTATCTGTAGGAATATTTCCAATCCAGGGCGCAGTCTGTGGGTCGTGACCCTCAACTTTCGGAAGTCATCCCGTACATATGTGTTTTCACTCTTGACCACCTGGGACCCTCAACCTTCAACCAGGAGAATTGCCCCATTGACTATTACGCAAAGCCAATGTTATGTCAGTGCAAGCTTGTTGGAGCACATCGGAACAATTGGTCCTCATCAATTCGGTAGGCGACGAAGAATAAGAAATACGAAAGGAGAGAAAAAGTTGCTGATGAGTGGCCTAGGCGTACGGGACCCTCCTGAAGTTTTTGGCAGAACAGGTTTTGCCTAAACGACAAAAAAAGCGCCCCGCGCGGGAAGCGCCCGAAAAATTGTGCATTGTTTTTCTCGGGGGTTGATTGAAAATCGGCAGTCAGCAAGACCTTTGGGGAATTTCTTCATTTGGCCTTTTTGTCCAGATTTCCCCAGAATCTTGTCAATTTTGCCCGAATTTTTCAGCCAGAATAAACTTTGCGCTCTTCAAAAGAGATACGCATTTGGTAAGTTGAGCCAGAAGTCAAAGTTAGTTTGGATTGACAATTAATGAATTTGTGAACTAAAACTATGTAGCCCAGTTATTGTCCAGACTGGGGGTCGTCGAGCTCACATTGATTTATTGGGTGAAGGTATTTTCGCCCTTACAAAATTAGTAAGTGGCCATGTGATTTCATGTTGCAGAAAAAAGGAAAACTTCGAATCCGTCACTGGGTCTAGATTATGTTTCACTCGTCGGCAGCAGTGACGTAAACTTTCTGACTAGGGAGGGCTAACTTATGAGGGCCCCTGTGAGAGGGGTCTCAGGCAGACAGGTTTACCCGTCCCCTTCAACAATTTTGGCTTTAGGAGGCAAATTCATGCCTCTAGAATGTGATTTTTTTTTTGTGCAAATGTGGCTGTCCACCAAGGGCATAAGTTCTCCTTTTGGTTATTGGCCTGAATCCTACCTCCCATTGACCACCTGTGGGTCTAGGGGAACTGGCCTGGAAATCAGACCGGTTAGCCCCTTCCTAGAGAACCCAGGGTATAATTTTACGTTTTGCCTCGTAGGCTCGTACCCGTTCTTTCGCGGAAATTTTGACTGAATATCACTGATTTGTTCTAATGTTTGTTTGCAATTCAGAAGGTATAACACACAAAGTCCGGAAGGTGCTAATTTCGCACGTTTCTGGTATAGTCCCTATGATTTGAAAAATGTTTCTCATCTTTGCTAGAATTATACATTTCTTGCCCGGGCTTTTTGTTATCATAACATATTCATTCCTATATTGCGCATTAAAATGTAGGAATTTCTCGACGCGCTCCCAATTGTTTGCTGTCTCGTTTCTGATAATGGGCCACGGACTGTTTGTTGAAATTGAAGTGCAGCTATATATTATTCAATTGGAGTTCATCGTCTATCGATGCTTCAGCTGGCTAGAAATGCGATGTCTAGCAGCAAATTTGTAAATATTTCCCAGAATTACAACATTGCACTCAATAATTTTTCACGAATCTCAAGGCTATCGTGCCACTTGGTCTACGGTACTGACATCAGGATACGAAACGGACGAAGTTTTTGCATCTTTCTTGGACTCGATCAAATCACAACGTCCAAACTTGACAAGATTGAAACTTTTTGCTCAGTCATCGGGCTTTCGACAGAGAAATCGGCAGTCTGCTGACATTGTGGGCCATTTTATTCACTTTGGTAGGTTTGTATGCCAGAATTGTGCCCTAGCTTGCCCAAGCGGTTGTTCCTCGATCTGCAAACTTGATTTTACTTCCATAGGTTGTTGGAGCGGTCTGACTCCTCATCCGCCTCGTATGCCAACGCCGCTTCGTGTTATAATCAATGGACATTTTATTGTGAATCTACTTTTGTTAAGAACAACAAATAGAATAGTCTCACTTATGTTTATGAGTGAAAAACTTGATTTAATAAGCTTCATATCGCCAGAATATGCCTTGAAATGCGTCGCTCACGACCCTATAGAAGCAACAGTTACATGTCGTGTGCGCGCGCAGCGCGCAGAAATTTTAAGACTCGGTTCGGATAAAGGGCCCTGTGGTCTTTGTGAGGCTGCTTTCTCAAAATTTTTCAGCCCACACAGCCACTTAACGGATAAGTGTGTAAACGGACATGTACTTTCGTCTTCATCGAGGATCAAAAAGTGGGGGACATTTGATATGATGCCCCCCCACTTCGAAAAGTGGGGGGGGGGGACGGGTCCCCTGTCTCCCCCCCCCCCATGATCGACGCCCATGTCATAACTCATATCCCGCGTACATTCAATCTGTAATCTTAATTGATTACTAGATATGAGTGCACAGTATTCTGTAGCTAGGTTACAGACGTTTTGAACACACATTATCTTAACACACAGTACAGTTACGTAGTCGGGAAAATATGTTGGCAGAAAAATGAATACTTTTTTGATATGTAATTCATGCTAGGATATCGTACTAGGATATCACCATTTTGCGTCTGGGGTTTCGGTTTTGCAGAAATTCCCAAGGGCAGGAGGGGAACCCCTCCCCTTAGACCCCTCCCCAGATCAGTCTATCAACAAGATCACTAACGAAAACGATTGGTCCCCCAGTCGGGGGCCCAAAGCACCCTCCACGACCGCATGGCGCCGCCTCTGTCCAATCCGATAATAAGATCGGTCTCACGAAAATCTTGTCGGTCTCAAAATGATTCACACACCCCTGGCATTTTTGTACCCTATACGCCCCTGAGCATATTAAGGATAATTATATATTTGCTGTTGTGCTACACTCTCCTGAGAAATTCAGCAGGCCTATTTAATATACAGAACTCAACACCAAGTTTCCCTTCTTGAATTAATCCTTTGAGTTTTTTTGCCACACTTCTGGCCATTTTTTGGACAGCTTTTAGAAAGGTTTCAAGCAACCCGGTTTTTCGAGCACCATGTCTAAAACAGGTTCTGGACTGTCTAAATCCGCACCCGGTTCAGTATAAAGAGGGAATCTCAATGCTGAATTACAAAGTGAGGCAATCGGCTGACACAATGGCTGAAATCAGTGCAGTATAGGTACTACGAATCTGAAAACGAACGAACCAACATGGACTCAGGGGATTTCATTTAAATCATATATCCTAGGGGCTTATAGGACACTGCTAATATTAGTCAAGACAGGGCTCGTCCTAGTTCCACTTCGGAATCGTACTACACTCCATAGCTCTTGATTAAATGTTTTTGGCAGTTTCTGTGCGCTATAAAATAATACAACATTCATCGCATCGTCCAATAGTAAGGAATTTCCTTTAGACGATAACATCGAAGATGCCATTGTGCTACAGAGAGGCTCCGAGAATTGACCCGCCAGTATGTTTGTATTCCCGTAAGTGTAAAGCATAACAATATGCTTCTGTGAGCTTCTAAACTAATAAATGGTTCAAAAATCATCCGCCCCATTACAACAGTGGACTGAAGGCCCACCTTGGTAAATCACCAAGTATGTGAAGCTGATCCTTACACTCAATTAAACATCATTATCGTCCCTACGGCCTATATCATCAAAATATCATTCAAAATGATTTATAGGCCGTCCCTACTGGCAGCAGCGATTTGCCGAACCACCACATTGAACCCAAGCGCCTCCAATACAACAAGAAACACTCCACAACAGCCGAAGAACGGTTCAAACAGACAACACAAGTCATCACACTTTTGGCGCGTAACATAGGATTTCGACAAACGGCAAAACGGTTTGTGGCCCCAGGTGTACGGCAGAGTTATCTTATCTTTTGACAATCCGTCTTCTAGTGTTATAACGCCCGATTTTATCCTTTGAAGGTCTTTGGTATCACCTGGCCTTCTATTTGTGCGCACCGGTTGTACTGCATGTTATTTTTAAGGGCTTAGGTCCAAATTGGGCTTCTGCAGGAGTGTTACTATTGTATTGGTATTTTTTAACATTCCCAGCTAATGGGTGAAGTAATGGTGGATAGGAAATGAGCTGAATGAATATTGAATTATTTATAGTTTTGCCTAGCACTTATTTCATCAGCCCATTTCACCACAAAATCCATAGCTTATGTGAATGAGAACTCCATAACTTCTAAATACAATTCTATAATGTAATTCTTACAGTAATTCAGTCTCTATGTAAAAGTAACTAGACAGAGTTTCCTAAACCGGATTTTTTTTTTTGGGTGGGGGGGGGGGGGGTCATGGATCATTCGTCCTCTGATATATGAAACTATTACCTCATCATCGCCTTCCGCCGTTTTGAGTGGGGTATACATTTTGGCGGTTTACCCGCCAGGCGATTCTAGATTTGTTTGGTCGTTACGACCATGGGCGTAACATATGGGGGGTGGGGGTGGGAGGGGGATAGGCAGATCACAAAAATCGGTCCTCAGACAGAAACATTCTTTTGCGGTCCCAAAAGTTCACACTCCCCCTTGGAAAATTGTGTATTTACGCCCCTGCTGATAACTGCTTGTTTCCCATGATGGTTCAGCACCTTTAATGCTTTGCCCGCACAGTACGATTCCTCTGATCAGTGGACACAAGAAATGAGACGATGTCATCTTTTTTGAGTTCGGCATCCACATCCACATCATCCTTGTAGACGGTCAGGAAGAAGCTTATCGCCACGGAGTTCATAGGGACCGCTTTAACAACACCAACTCTGGTAGGCCATCACACTACTATTTTCCTTCCACAGGCTCTACAATCACGTCATCGACTCCAACTCTTGAGCTTGCTTGCACCCGTTTACCCGTCGTCCTGTTCGTGATCCTTTCAAACTCCACACAATCCCCAGCCCTGAGCTCCTTAGCTGCATTGTCAGCATACTGACTGTAGTGGAGACGAGCGCAAATGTCTCTGCCGAGCAACGGAAAAAACCATACGAGGCAACAGCTTTTCAACGGCGTTCCTCTCTCCCTCGTTTGAGGAGCCGGTATGTTCACATCCATGCTGAGAGCCCCTGCCGAGATTGTGCTATAAAGAGGGCTTCCCAATGTTAACTCCAATGGACCTCGCACGCCCAACTGCGCATCTAGCGTCGAAGAAGGTGAAAATGGACTAATTTCTTGATTTTAACGCCTCATTATGATGTTTGTATTTCGTAAATTTATCATGAATGCAGAACTCTTGCTTGATTTTTTTTAATTACTATTTTGCAATGAAACTTTGAAAAACCGTGAAATAATAATGATGACCCATTCTTTTAAACATCATATCAGTGTCCGGGAATTCAATTGTCGGCAATCTGGGGGGTACATCTGTCAAAAAAAATATGGTGCGCTCCGCGGCGAACCCATGGTCGCGCTCCGCTTAGATAGTCCGTGTCCCCACGCAATTCTCAAAACAAAAAACGGCGCCCTTGGCTATTCGATCAACGTCATCTACGAATTTTTAGAGCATGGCCCCTCGTCGAAACAACCTACTTAAATCTGTACTACCACCACTCCCCCTTCCCCTTTCTAAATTTAGCATTTTTTCCCCCAATTTTCTTGTCGAAATTCGCGAACAAAATGACTGGATTTTGCCGAACATAATCATCTGACCAAAACAACATCACATGAATTAAATGACCAATCAGATTATGCGCCTTCTACGACGACTGTCAATAGGAAATTTGTCCCACTTGGAATCCCACACCACACACAACTCATGGGCATCTCTAATAGACTGTAGTGTACGTCAGATTCGAGCGAGTTCGAAAAGATTGTTGGCGAGTGGGCAATTTTATTGCTTTCTGGTCATGGCGTCGATACGTTTTGAAAAGTGGGGGACACCCGAATGGCACATGACCATCTAAGCGGAGACGCCACCACGGGTTGGCGCGAAGCGTACGAAGAAAATTTTAGCTCTTCCTACCCTCAATCGCCTTAAACGGCCCTTGCCGGACTCACTAGCACCCATCTACTGTGTGGATTAGTAAGAGACAGAAAAAGTTGTCATTGTGCAGGCTAATATGATTTACCGCATATCACCCTGGTATTTTTTTACCTTTTCTACTCTGGCTTTGTCGTTTGTGGCGTGGGAATCCGGGGTTCTGCCCAACGGTCCCTGGTGGGATCGAAGGAAAAGCCATAGCGTACTGGACCATTCAATTGGCGAGTCAATCAATATCTGTCTGCTATTCTTACAAGTCACCTCATCGAAACTACAAAGCGCGCCGCGAAGCGCGCGGTGGAATTTTTTGATGTTTTCCTCCGGCATTTTACAATCGGAAAAGTCAGCATAAATTCAGGCATTTTTTCACTTTGCCTCTTTCCTCTCCAAATTCCCACGAATTATCGCCGAAATTCATCTCAAAACATGGGGGGGGGGGTCGGTCTCTAAGGCTTTGAAATTAGTCGAGGGCACAAAATGATTCGAAGCATTAAATCGCATATTCACAACGCATGGTAGAAAAACGCCATTGCAAATGTATGCAACCTTTGGCTATTCGATTTAAAATTCGACACTCGGTCTGAAACATGGGGAATCTTCGACCTTCGGCCCTAGTGCAGCGTCCAGATTCCCCGGGTCCGCACCTGGAATTAGTCAACGCGATAATTGTTCGGTTGGACAATAATTGAATCAGGTTAGAAGATCATCAAATTATGATTATCACTGGGAACCAAGCACACACTAAATACAATCCAATTCATTGCAGTTTATTATGAGACAACTTATATAGGAGTACTGAGTTACGCGCGAAAATTCGGCCACAAATACCATAATTAAAAAAACTTTCATTTTTACTTTGCCCAAAATTCTTTCAGATCTCCGAATTTGGGTATTTTCGTTAGTGTTTTTTCACTCTCGAATTATCCCGCAACCCGGCACCGACCCGTCTCGGATATATGATGATTTGCACTAAGTTGGTTCTGTACGCACCTGTGATATAATTTACCATCTACTATATTGGGAGAGATTTACAATGTCCGCAAATTGGTTGACAAAAAATGAATGAAAATAAATGTTTGCCAATCAACAATATACGGCAGATGCTAGGCTATTCCAATCCCCAGGCGCCGGTCTTGTGGGGTCGTGACCCCCAACTTTTTGGAAGTCCTCCGTACCCATCTGTGTTTTCCTCTGACCACTGGGACCCTCAACTTTAGCCAAGAGAATTGCCCTCTTGACTCATTACGCAAAGCCCATGTGATGCCGTGCAAGCTGATTGAGCACATCAGGACAATTTGGTCCTCATGCATGGCCTGCAGGTCTGGATGTATGTTTCACTCTGTCGGCAGCAGTGCGTAGACTTTTTGACTAGGCGAGAGGCTAAAATTATTATGGCCCTGGAGAGGGTCTCAGGCAGTCAGGGTTTACCATCCCCTTTGAAAAAGTTTGGCTTTAGGTGCAAATTTCATGCTCTAAAATGGGACCACATCAGTTGGGGAAAAGGCTTGGAAGTCAGACCGGTTAGCCATTCTAGAGAACCAGGTTATAAATTTTTGCTTTTTTTTATATTTTAATTTAGTTTTGTTTTTTGTTTGAATTTTACAAAGTTGTTCGAATTTTGTTGCAATTCATGAAGGTAGAACAAACAAAGTCGAAAGGTGCTAATTTCGCACGAGTTTCGGTATAGTCTATGATTTTAAAAAATTCTTCTCATCTTCGCTAGATTATACATTTCTTGCCTGAATTTGTTAACATAACATATTCATTCCTATATCAGCGCATTTACTATGTAGGGAATATCTCGACGCGCTCCGCAATTGTTTGCTGTCTCGTTTCGGATCATGGGCCACGGACTGTTTTGTTGAAATTGAAGTGGAAGATATATATTGTTCAAATTGGATTCGATGCCTTCAGCTGGCTGGAAATGCGATGTCTAGGAAGCAATGTGTAAAATATAGTCCAGAATTACAAAATTGCACTCAAAATATTTTTTCACGGAATCTCATAGCTACCGTGCACGTGGTCTACAGTATTGACAACGAAACACAAAACCATCAGGATACCGAAACGGACGAAGTTTTTGCATATGTCTTGGACATCGATAAAATCACAATGTCCAAACTTGACAAGATTGACAATTTTTGCTCAATCATCGGGCTTTCCTTTCCACAAGAGAAATCGGCAATCTGCGGACATTGGGGCCATTTTCCACTTTGACAGGTTCTGTTGGCCTGACTTGTGCTATTCTTTGCCCAAGCGGTTGTTCCTCGATCTGCAAACGTGCTTTTACTTCCATAATGGTTGAGCAGCTGACGCCACGTCCCCCCCCCTCGATGCCAAGGCCGCTCGTGTTATAATCAAGGACTTTTATTGTGAATTTACCTTTGTTCAAAAATAAACAAATAGAATAGTCCCATTCACTTTATGGTTTTCTGAGGGAGAAAACTTGCATGAAAGCTTCATATCGCTAGAATATGCCTTCAAAATACAACGCTCACGACACTATAGAGCAAACACTACAGGTCGTCCTACGCGCGCAGCGAAGGAAATTTTGGACAATCGGGTTCGGAATAAAGGCCACTGTGGTCTTTGTGAAGTTGCTTTTCTCAATATTTTTCAGCCCACACAGCCACTAACGGATACGTGTGTTAACGGACAGATATACCTTTCGTCTTCATCGAGGATAAAAAAAAGTGTGGGGGGGCATTTGATGGATGTCCCCCCCACTTCGAAAAGTGGGGAGGGGACGTGTCCCCTGTCCCCCCAGTATCTCCGCCATGCTTCTGGTGATATTTTCTAATCAGTTGTAGGCCCTAACTTCACTAGAAATGATTTGGAGACTCCCCGCCAGTGTAATTATGCATCAAATTTGTTATCAATTAACAGTATTCTTTGTTTGAAAGAATTATGGATGAACTGGCGTTATGCTACTTCTGGGCGTGAGAGCTAAATCAGTACGTACGTAAAGCCACAAACTGAGGCTATGCTGGTTGCTTGGTCGTTGACTTCGTCACGATATTGGGGGATATTGAAAGTTGGCAATAATGCGCTGTGCACTGTGCCGCGCTGTGTTATTGACTATGCAACCAAGGGCGAAGAATTTGAATTACTGGACAATTGATAACGGAGGTCTTTTCAAGTCAACAAAACACCGTTAGCATGTCTGAAAAATACTAGAAATGCCAAGGAAACATACCTCTTGCCTGGAGTTCCCCTTTAAGGACGACGAATAGCCTACCTGGGAGTTGGCCTATATCTCAACAAGAACGCAAATATGCGCAGAGTGAGCTCTGGCCATCTAGCCCAACCTCTGTATCAAAGGGATACTTTCAAGATCACCTAGAATGTGAATATTCACTCTAAGCAGGATGAGTCTCAGAATAATAAACTTACCCACACCACCAAAATTAAATGGTCATCAACTACAAGCAAATCATACCTGTGCTCATATAATCCCACACTTCCCGAAATGGTAGGAGGTGTTAGGAGGGTTATAGGGGTTACATCGGCTTATGCTTTTATTTTTTTATTTTTTTATTTGCATCCATTATAAACCAGGGGCCCTGCACTGGCCAGACATTCCAAGTCACCCGCATTTGGCGTGTGACACACGCACTTCCAGGTCTTCACACGCACACGCGCCATAGCGGAATTTATCACACGCAATCAAAGGAAACGCGCCTCCCAGAGTTGGTTTATGCTGGCTGAGGCTAGGCTAAACCTTAAAAATAGGTTAGCTTGCCCGATTAAAAATAGTTTTGGTTTCATTCAACATTCCACTGGTAAATGATGAAGTACTGACAAGTTCCATACCTAGGCTAGCGATGGCTAATATGAAATTGATTCCTTTCGCCCGCCACGCGGTCGGCTCCTCGGACTACCAAGTTAAAGTAAACTAACTTCAGTTGCAGTGCACCTGGTAGCCCACATGTCGAACGTAAGTATGACAGCAGGGACACGTGCAAGAGTGATTTGTGCATGGCTTGTTCGGTGCCTACCCACAGTTGGCAAGATGTGTTTCATCAGTCGGATCAACAGCAAAAAAAAAAGGTTCGATCCAAAACCGAGCAGGTGTTTCAAAATTCATCATTTCTTTTGCAAAAAATGAGGAACTGGTATTGATCAAATACTCAACAAAATGTTATTTGGGTCTTACCCTCTTGTTAAGTGTTTTTCATTCAAATGTCATTTTTGTTGTAGCCTACTTTTTATTGGGAAGTGTCTTCAGTACGGTCCATGCTTTAAAATTTACGTAAGCCGTAGCTTGGGGCTACTCAAATTAGTGGCAGGTTCGGCTGAAACTGGCTGCCTGTCGGGAAAAAGTTGACTGCTACTGACGGATCTGGGGGGGGGGGGGGGGGTGGATGAGAAGCACCCGTAACTGGTCAGTTACCTTATCTAAGATTTCATGTTCCATCCAGGTGATTTTATCTTCGTATGTGATGACTTAAAAAAAATTTTTCCTGACAGGTCATCATGCCTTGTGAGTTAATAAAGCAAATGACTATGAAATCTCAAACATTAAAATTACCCTGAAAAACTGAGAAACAATGCACCATTTTGCGTCTAGACACTCCAGAAAACGAAAATTTTTCCAGAGGGGGACATCCCCTACGTTAGACCTTAGACCCCTCCCTCACTGCCACTGATCACCTCCTAAAGATTTCCTCAATGTTGGAAAGTCTGTCGCTGGCACGGCCAGTGTTCCCCCATGGTCCTGCACAAACAACAAGAGACAATAAAATACAATGAATTCTCATGAAATCATATAAACTTCAAACCAACATTAAATACTCAAAGCCAATCCAATTACAGTTGCCAGAATTCCAATCCACTTTTCATTGCACGTTTTTCAGTTAGAATTTGAGAAAAGTATTTATATTATTGCACATCCTTATTTCTTGAGGCAAAGCATTCCATTGATTTACGCCATGGCTAGATAAACGTCGCCTCCCCCAATTAGTTTGCCGGCCGTGGAAGGTAAAAACAACCCTAGCGGGAAGCTGTTGTAGCATGTCTCTAGGGTAGACATGAACATACTTATCATAACGGTAATCAGGACAGTGTCTTATTAATCTCGTGCATAAAAACCTGACGATGATAATTCCACTTTCGCGTCCATAGAAAACTGACAATGCTGAAAGCACATCAGATGTGGGGGTAGTCCTTGGAAGATCTAGAATGATCCTGTCTGCTCTACCTTGTAGAGAGATAAAACACTTTTTGTACTATTGTAAGTGTTGGGCCAGATACAGCTGGCATATCAAAATAGGGGCTAATTATGCTATTAAAAACAACCATTCTATAGTTTGTGAAATATATTTCTTTTAACCCTTCCAGAATTTCCAATTCTGCAAGAGATTTTCTTGGTGCAAACCATAGCAATATGTTTCCTTGAATGTCAAGGTCTATCCGACAAAAACTCCAAGGTACCTAAAACATTAACCTGTTCTACATCTTGCGAATCATGTTGAAGTTTGAGTGGACCAGCTCTCTGAAGCATAGAAGGTGTTCCAAAAAGCATGCATTTTGTTTTTTCACATTTAGGGTCATCTGTTTTTTGATCAACCACTTACCAATCAGAGTAAGATCACAAGAAAGAACTTCTTGTACATCATCACATCCTCAGAACCATGAATGATGGCTGTATCATCTGAATAAAGTAATTGTCTGCTTTTTATTTGCAGCAAAAGGCAAGTCCTTAATATAAATAGAGAAAAGCAGTGGTCCAATAATGGAGCCCTGTGGAACACCAACTTTAATACCCAACACATCAGATTTTTTCATCTTCAATCTGAAAACTCTGGCTAGATCGGATAGGTATGAACTAAACCAATCCAATGTTGGGTCAGTAACTCCACAGGAGACCAGTTTCTTAAGCAGGATTTCATGATCAACTGTATCAAAAGCCTTCTTGAACTCAAGGAAAAGAATGCCTGTGTACTTTTCTTCTTTCCACAGGCACCATCCATATTTGATAAAATATCACAACCACAACTTAAAGCAGTTTTAGTAGAGTATCCAGGTCTGAAGCCTGATTGCCACTTGTTCAGAAGCTTCGGTAAAGGTATTGGTACAGTTGATCATGAACTACCCTTTCCAAGATTTAGATACAACTGGCAGAACAGGTCTATAGGTCTATAGGTCTATAGTTGTCAACCTGACAACTGGACCCTTCTTTGAAAACCGGGGAAACCTTAGCAGTTTTCCACTCATGAGGAAAACCCCATGAGCAAGAGAATTAGTTGATAATGAAGGTAAGGTATGCTGGTAAGGTATGCTGGTAATGAACAAATCAAGGTTTTTCTTCCGACACTGGTTTTAAATAGTAGTCCACGCAGTGGTACGAGGCCGGGCAAAGATAACGCCCTTATTGTCCATAGACTTTATAGACCTTATTGTCCATAGACTTGAGGCATTGTTTGGCTTCGCTAACTTCTTTCGTCGTGTTTTCCAATTTGGCTACTACTACTCGTGGGCACCACCTCAACTTCGAGGTACTCGCTGTAGATTGGATCTTCGGAAACACAGAGAGTCATCACCGAGTGGAATAGCCTTCCGAAAAATGTTGTTAATGTCCTAGTCTATGTAGTGTGAATGCCTTCAAGAAGGCCCTTGATTTATTCTTCAAAAATTGTGGGCGACTTATGTAGTTTTCCTGGGCTCGTTTGTTTTTGGGGGTTGTGGTTTCAGGGTCATTCATGAGGACTATATGTCCTTCCTGAGCCTTCCTCACTAAACTAAACTAAAGATACCGACAAGTTGGCAAGCTTTCCTGCAACTAATGTTCAAAGTTTCAAGGAAAAGATTTGATAGTTTTCTAGATTTTGGTTCAGGAACGCAAACCTGACGTGGTTGGAATAACAGAACTGGCGAAACAGTGAATTTTCCACAGCCGAAGAATTCACGTTCCATGTTTTGTTCTATAGGCAAAATCGTCAGATATAGTCTCCGTGGCATTAGGGTGGCGTTTTGTTGTATGTGAGGTCTGACACGAGTTTAATGTATATTCTGGCTTGGGTGAAATTCCCGTCCACCGTTCCCAGGTATTGCGCAGGGATCTTTATAAGGTTGTGTTGTGATATCGTTCTCCCAACAGCTCTGAAAGCAATAATTCACTTTTTTTTCGACATGCTATTCACAGTTTCCGGTAAGAGTACAAATATTATAGGTTATTCAAATCATCCAGATATTTCTTGGTCTTGGGGGTAGTAGTAGTATTAATAGTAGTCAAGGATCTGACTTTTCTAATGTCACCTAAGAAACTGTCCCTCTCGCAGCATGTTCATTTTCCTAGCTACCAGAAAGCCAAATATCTAGATTTAGTTAGTAGTGACCAGATTCCGTGGATAATGTAGAGGGTTTAGGTAAGCTTGGTGCAAGTGATCACGATATTATAGCTTTCGATGTGTCTTGTTCTGTCAATATTCCACAGAGCGTTGAGTTCTGTGTCCCTCGGACGCCCATTTGGATGGCATTTCTGGGTTTCTGAGTAATAATTAAGGATAATCTTGTTGCGTTTCTCTTTAATGTTAGTAGGGACGAGGAAAGTACCAAGAACGCATCATGGACCATTGGTATGATTCAGATTCGGGTTAATACCACCAGCGATAGTCAGGAGAGGGAGAGCGTTCTTAATAACTATTTCCGTCGGTGTTCAGTGTTCACTCAGGAGAAATTGGATAATTTCAGCGATTCTGGTGGGTGGGTGTGCATCAATATAGAATACGTATGTTGGCCCTATGTGAATAAAGGGGAACCGGCAGACAGAAACTCAAAAGTGGTAAAAGCCCGCCTGAGTTTCCCCTGTTATTGAAATCTTTTGCCGACCAGGTGTCTGTTCCATTTTCGATATCATCCAATTGGCCTATCTTGCAAGAAAGGGTGGTCCGATAATTGGAGGAGAGCAAATGTTTTCTTTTTCAAGAAAGGCATCGGTCTTTTCCTTGTAATACGGCAGGGAGTGAGTTACTATAGTGTTGTCTGCAAGTGCTAAAATCCATTGCTTCGGGATCCTATTGTCCGATTTTTTTTCTCCAAAAGTATAGTCTATTCGGGCTTTCAGCAGGTTTAATTAAAGTCGTTCGGATCTGCTAACTCTTAGGGAAGATGGTAGTGCAGTTGGCAGAGGCAGTGCTGTTGAGATATTTTCATAGACTTCCAAAAGTTTTTGACAAGGTTCCTAAGAGCTATCTCCTCAATGAAAAGCGTTGGCATTATAAGGGGAATATTCTTAAATGGATTGTCAGTGCTTGGATAGGGAGAAATGAGTTGTTTTTTTCATCAACGGTGGCGTTCGTAGCATGGCACTTGAAGGTCACTAGGGGTGTTCCCCAAAGATCGTTCTTAACCCTAACCTTTTCTGGACGATATTGGACAGTAGTGAAGAGTTGGTGCATCTAGAGTGCAGAGCCCAAAATTTGGGCCAGCCCCAAGAGTCTCCAATAACCCACTCCGTTTTGGAAAATATTTCGCGTTTTCAACCTGGTCCGAGTAATTCGGTTAAATGATTTGGCTTTACAATACCAGTTAATGCAAAATGGTGCGAATAGACACCTAAAACAATAACCCACATTCCGGTGTTGAATGCCTGTCTGAAATTTAGGGGTTAGCGTGATCCAGTCCTAAGCTACATTCGCAGTAGCTAGCAGTATGGCCACGGAAGTTGGGTGTTCTCAGCTTGCGAATTCACAGACATGGGCAGAGTTAGGGCTGCCTTCCAGTCGAGCCGCACAGATATGTCTATCAAATAGGCATGACGAGCTATAACATTAGCCTCAGGTATATATATTAGTGGTCGACGCAAGACCTGCACTGGCCCACCCCCAGCACGGCACGGCAGGGGGCCCAGAGCTGTATACTGACCCAGCAACTAACGTTTGAATGTTGACGTGTGTCTGTGAAGCTGTGTGGCTGAGATTCAGGCATTTAGTTTTCGATCCAGTGAGTTGTGAGTGGCATTCAACCAGCCAAGTGTGAGCACAGGTAGGAAGCAGTCCATCAGGCAAAAGGAGCCTAGGTACATGGACACTCCCCAATATTGCAATGGGTAGGCCTTAAGTTAGGCCCGATCATCGTTACACATTAGTATGGCTAGCCGAGGTCTAGGCCACAGGCCCGCCTCAAAGTATATAGCATATGCAAGCTCAAGTTCGACTCTTCTGCCATTGGAATACCAGTTAAGCAGCCTGCGTTCATCCGATTCAAACTCAAATTATGAGCTTATTCCACCTTCTTTGGGGAAACAGTGCCTCAACCTGGAAGATCTGTGTTGTTAAAATCAGCTCTGCAGTATTTTTTTTCAAAAAACTTGTCGAGTAGTCTTGGGTTTGAGTAAATGTCTGGTCTCACGACATTCAGCGTCCGGTGAAAGTCAAAGTATGGCCTGATCTCGTAACAGAAACGGCTTTGCATCCGGCTCTAACTCAGGGAGGCAAAAAATGCTGAATTGTATATAAAATCCTGCATTGTGATGGTCAATGTGATGTCACTATTTGAGTATATGCCAACAATAAAATAATTGCTCAGTACTGCGCTGGACTTAATGTTATCGTGCATGCGGTAGGCAAGTAAAAAGAAAAAACATGATGTAGCTTGAGCTTTTTCGAAAATGAGGAGGCGGCCCTGTTTTTTTTTTCGACCCGACCACGATGTTATATTCAGGTTCGCGTTACATCAGAGCGTGTACGCACTTTGGCTAACGTATTTGTTGCACCTTGAAGGGCTTGCCTAAAACTTTTAATGTGGCAGAAGGACTCATTTTTGTACTACGCGGTTGCAAAATTTATGCACCGGTTTCAAATATTGAATTTGAAAATTCAGCTTTATGTGAATGGCAGGAACTAATACATTAACAAGTGTGTGAAGGTTTGAAAAAGTCCCATTGAGTTGTAACGAGATTTACCAACAATACGTACGGGGGCCGCCTGTGCGTGATATTTGGCTATCGTGACGTAAGTCGTTAGAGCGTGATTCTCGGATCATAAGGCCAGATGGGTGTCCCAATGTAGCTCAAACTAATACTACTAGCCATTCATACCCAGAAAATTGCATATCACCATGTCTACAATAAATGCAACATGAGAAATTACCAGACTAGGACAGGTTTGAAGAGAAAAGAAGGGGAGAAGCAGGGTTTTGCCACTTGACTTTTCGAGGACCGGCCAGCCTCTTTATTCCTTTTATTATGGTTTACGGTTATACTAACCGAAAACGAATTTAAAATTGTTCTTTTGTCAAAAGCAACCCTGAATTCCCTGGAATTTCGACTCTCAAAATATTCTTCAAAAAGTTAGGCCTGAAGAAGAAAAAAAAGGAAGAATTTTCAGAATCCTCCCCCAAGAAAAGGTGGCGGGCGGGGACGCTAAACATGAAATATTATTTTGCCTTAGCCTACGCTTTTCCAGGAATAACTCCCAAATTTTAACGTGCGTGTCAAATTTTTTTTGCACAGGTAAAATATTGATGGATATTTCACCTCTTGGGACGGACTGGAAGAAAAAAGTACATGCACTATATGATCAGTTGATAAGCGATGTAAGAAAAGACTGTCCCATTTGACTTGTACAGTGTTTTGCTCTGGGTCTAACTAGTGACGTCATTAGGTAGATCAGGATTTGTGATTTCAAAAATCCAGAAGAGAACTGCATTGCTCTCCCCGAGGTTCAGGCCTCGCATTGAAAGTGAAGGGGAAGACATTTCTGAGGGAAATGTTAAAAATTGCATTCGGTTACATTCAAAGGCAGGGCCCAAGGCAATTAGAAGAAATTTGAGGGCAGCAAGGCTATCGGAAAAAAGACAAGGCAGAAGGCAAATTGAAATTACGGCAAATCGTTTTATTGTAACCATGTAACTCTCTCATCATTACTAGCTAGCTAGCGCGAGAGCTAAGTGTATTCTTGGCAGTCGGTCAACCACGATTTTGACAATGATTTTCAACTCGTAATTTATTTACTCTAGATAACCAAGAGATCATTTTTTTTATTTTACGTTTTGTAAAAAAAAAATGTAGCTTTCTGGCATTATAATTTCATTCCGCGTATATTAGGATACTGCTATATTGCATTATAAATTGATTGTGAAAAGTTTTGTCGCTGCGAGGAACTCACGAGCAGTACCAATCATAAAACAGCATCAACTCAAACCCCCCAACAGTACATAAGAAAGTACAGCGCACTTCGCGTAGCGCTAGAGTTGTGCAGTATGATGTTGTGGAAACGGATACAGTCGAGCCGGGCACGGTACGTCACTTTCACGCTCTCCTTGTAGACTCCCTCCTTGCTCTTTTGCACTATTTAAAAATATCTGTCTGAAACTCTGAAACATTTTTTCAGTGTTCAATTGTCTTATTCCTACATAGTTTTCACAGAGTAGTGCCAATAATATATACTCTGTTTACGCTACACAGCCCGGACCCCCCACTTTTATATACGCCATGCAATTACCACGTGCCTGCAGTCCTGTATTAAAAAGCCTTTATTCGCGGACTCGTATATGGTGTTGGTAACCACCCACTTTACGCTAGAATCTGACCCCAACTAATCAGAGCATTGTAATTTTTCACATTTTCAACTAACCAATGACAACAACGCGGCTGCACTGCTGCATGTGATCGCATTTCTGGTAGCTGAACGTGATGTATATTTTGCAGAAAATTACCATGTGAGTTTGATTAGAAAATACAGTTTTTAACAGATATGAGTGAAATGTACAATTATGTGACTACGTAGGCCGTCGCGGTGCATTCATACTGCCGTTTTATTTTATGTAATTGTGGGCAGCTCGGGGCCGGCCAGTGGGTTTCATTAATTACATTCCGCATTTTTATCTATTGAATTCCGAAATCTTGGAAAACCATGACACTTTTTTACATGTATGGGCCTCAGTTATGCTTCATCAACGGAACTTTCAGAATTGCTGTAGGGTACTCATCGCAGTTTTGAGAGGGGGAGAGCGAGGGCACCGACGGCAATGAGCAATTAGGGGCACGGCAGTCACTGCCGCCGATGAAGCTTGAAATGTAAGGGCATCAGGCAAATTGGGCAGGGCAACTCGACGGCGAGTGCCGTCGGTGCCGTCGGTTAATTTTTCGAGGCCTCCTAGGTACCAAAGCCTAAAAAATGCTCTCCTGGGCAAAATAGGTTTTTTTTCAGAAGCACATCCATAAGACCTTTTTTGCTCTCCACTGGGGTCTTCCAAGAGAGCAATTTGCTCTCCTCAAAATCTACAAATTTGAATTTCAATCATACTATAGCTTGCTGGCAACTTGCTGACAAGTAAGGAGTAATCAATGTTTGCATTACCAACACTAATCAAGTACATGTGAAATAATAATTCTCAAACTATAATCCCTAAATCCGAATTCCACATTAGACTGTGCAGTTCGGTGTTGACATGATGTTATTTATTGGAGCACAATTTCACAGACGTTCCTATGATGAATGTGCGTCTGACTGGTACCTCGTTCTGGAGTACATGTAGCTCCCTGTTGTGTGAATGTTACTCAAATTATCATTTGATATTCCATCTACTCTCTGGATCCAACTGGACATGTGTGGCGGGTGAACGCCCATGTGTAGATCCCCACTTTTGAGCATCATTGGGAAGAAGTAGCCTAGTAGCTATTACACCCATAAGCAAGATAGCCTTATCCACTAAGTTTGTGTACTCCATGTAAGTTACAAGAAAAGTCACCTAAATTATGCAAATTTACCCCGATGGCCTCGGAAATGACCTTTAACTTTGTAGGAAAACAAATGTAGTCCCAATCCACCCAAGTTTTGTTCAAATCTGACAAAGTTTGGAAATGTATTTAATTATGCAAATTGACCTCCGATGACATTCGAAATGGACCTCCACACTTTTTGGATCCAACTATAGTCCCCAATCACCAGGTTTCGTTAAAATTGATTAAGTTTGGAAAATCGCATAGATTAACAACAAATTTGACTCCGATGACCTTGAAATGACCTCCACATTTTTCGGGATAAACTATAGTCCCTGCCCACAAGTTTCGTTCAAATCCGAATAAAGGGCTGTTCACACTTGTGCGATTAAATAGTTACGATAACTTTATCGGACGTCGAGTGTAAAAAAGGTATTTTTAATAGGAGTGTTCACACTTGTGCGTTTAGGATACGATACAATGATTTATCGGGACGTTTCAAGTGAAATAGGTCAACTTTTTATCCGTTGCACTAAATATCGATGCGATAAATTGCAAAATGCAGGATAAATTGTGCAAGGAGTATGGAACGCCAAATAGGCTATTGGGGGAAGTTATGGCGTGAAAAGTGGGGTTTTTAAGTGACTAAAATCAGGGGTTTTGTGAATGTATTGGGTAGTTTTGACGATTCAGGGACGAAATTGGCTCTGATTGGTTCTCGGTCCTTTTGCCGCCAGAGGGACCTACGAAAATCAGTTTTTAGGTCGAATCAATGATGCCCTCCCCATATAGAATAGTAGCGTGAACAGGAGGTAATGGGGAGGGTCATGTTGCGTGGGCGTCCAAGAATTATCATGTGACATGCAAAGGCGGGGTATGCGGTTGTAGTGAGTGGCTGGGGGGGGGGGGTGTGTCCATTCGAGAGGGGCAGGGTAGGAGGGAGTTTGCCAGAGGTGTCGATCCACAGCCTGACGTTTGACAGGAACTTCACCCTAACCCTCATGTGGGAAAGAGGCGGGGAAAAGGAACGAAGAAGGCAAAGAAATAAGCTATAGAGGGGGGTATAATGTCGATCTAACGCCAAGTGATGATGTCTGTAGGTCAGTGAGGAAAGTAGAAGGGGAAACAGGTGGAGCAGTAGATATATTTTACATGCTTGTTCTGAGCAGAGTAACCAAGCTGCAATTTTCAGCTCAATTGTGCTTCAGCTTCCTATATTTAGTGAGGGTGAATGCTCAATGTTAAAAATGTGGTGGAGACTGAATTGCTTCTGGCTACATCCCACTTCGCCGATTCTTGGATACGATGCTATTAGGACTTTGTGTTCAACGGAAGGGTAGGCGGGGAGGTGAGTCGAGCATGCATGATTGTGATCGTCCAATGCGACTCTTTGGGCTTATGGCGCTCTTACCGGTGGACGATCCTGTCCACTGTATTCTGTCTACACGAGACCCCTGGGTTAGGGCTGTCTACCGGGGCCCCAGTAGTCATGGGGGCGCAGCTGCCTGGGTACCTCAGAGAGTTAGGGGGAATGGACAGGCTCGGCCTGGTAACTTGCTCCGAGGAGGCGGGTGATTGGAAGCAGCGGGTGGCATGCAGCTATGTCATGTCAGATAACACTACAGAAACGACTGACAACACAGCTTCAAGTGCCTCCATATTTATGTGCTGATTTTGTTGTTAAATTAGCGTTACGATGTAAATGGAAAGAAATTTTTGTATGCACAGGTCCAGGAGAGAATGCCTCTCTTATTTTCAAGACCAATGAAGAAATGATATGGAATAGATATGGGAATATGTTTCAGATGCTGGGAAGTACCATCATCCAAGGGCGTATAAAAGAACTCTTAAATTGGTGTCAGTGCTTGTCAGTTGCGTGCTCCTGGGCCCACGGCCACAGATGTGCACTCTTCGAAAATCCTGGATCAGTGCCTTCTGGTGTTTCCTCTTAAGTTTTGCCAACCCACACTTCTCTTAAAAGAGTAGGGCTAGGTCAAGTTCTGACCCTTCATTTGCAGTATGAGCAGCAGACGATGGTCATCATAACTTTCCTCCCAACAGTTACTGAGAAAACATTTTTCGGAATGAAAATATCGGTGATGATATCTCAGTATAATAATGGGTTTGTCATAATGAACGATATGTCCGGAATGTTTTTTCCTGCAACTGCGGAAACCTCAAGATTAAAATGTTGGGTATGCTACATGCAAACTGATGGCTCGGCTTCCCCTGAGAGTGTGACACACAAAAACTTGAATAGGCCTAAATTGTGTTCTGTCACACAATACTTCATTCGTCAAATCACTGAAAATCAGTGCTGGAGGACGGAGTCCGGGACCGGACTCGAGGCTGGCGCGAGTCCGATTTGCAAGGATCGACTTGAAGTTCAATGACTTGGAAGAAATAGAGGACTCAGACCAGGACTTGGCCGAGTACTTAGGCCTTTGGGTCGAGTCCCCTCTATTCTTTGAAGACATAACTTCATTTCACGATCGTACAGGACAAATAAATATACGCGCAATGCTCCGCCATGAAAAAGTATACTAACTTTTTCCCACCATATTTCCGACTGAAGCATCGTCTAATCAAGAAGGAAATTAGGCATAACATGGGGCTCGCATGTTTTTACAGTCACATAGTTAATCACGAGAGAAACAGAGACATGCGAGTGAAAGAGTGGCAGAAAAAGTTTGACTTGTACAATGTTTGCATCATAAATCAACAAGGACAAATATATCCATAGTTTTTTCAACCAAATCAATGAATGTGATATCTACGACGAAACGTGACAGCCATAATCGTTATAATGATGCCAACACGAACATTTAACACAACCTGGAAAAACTCAAATCTCGTCAATTTTGACTGTTTCAGGGAAGATTTATAGCCTAGATTCCATCTCACATGTGCCAATTTATGTTAGGATACTTTCTCAACCATGTGCTTCTCATGATTTGATATCGTCAACTAGCAGTGGGTATTCCACTTGCCACGTGCATGGTAAATCAATGTGACTGGATCATAGGGAAGTGACTGGTAGAGGTGTTAATTCTATGATTTGATGGGGGTGCAATTGTTTTTGCCCTGCAAAAATTCGCAGTAACACTTCCTTAGCAGGATAAGCAAGAATTCGACGGATCAGCCTTTCCTGCCAAACGGCCAGCGCTTTTCCTAATATGGATACATGACCTAGCTAGCTAAAGTTTGTCGGTTGGAATTGGGTGTAAGCATTTGCTATTTAAGAAAGTTAGTGGTACTGGTAGTCAATTTGACATGGAATTTAATATCAGGAAAAGGTTTCCATCACATTCATGAACTTCTTTTATACTCACATTCTGTCAAAATGTTTTTACGAGCTTCTGAAAAAGTTGTCCTACTTTTTATCCATAGGACCAGCCAGCTCTATTTTAAAGTTTTTTTGTATGTCAGTACAGGCATTATTCATTAGTAGAAGCGCTCTAAAACATTGTCTGTAGCAAGCAAATTCAGCGGTTGTTGAGATATGTCTTAAAATATGTATAAAATAGTTCAGGTCAATTTGGCATACATGTACGGAACTCAAGGACTCGGACTCGGACACTGTGACTCGGACCCGGGAGCCAATGACTCAGACTCGAATATTGATGACTCGGATTAAGACTCGACTCCAGCACTGTGAAATACTTTTTTTCAATCTTCAAGGCTTCTGGAAGGGGTTAAGTCTACCATGACTCGAGTATTAAAAACATGGCAGG
Organism: Sclerodactyla briareus; assembly: GCA_026419785.1. Lineage (NCBI taxonomy): Eukaryota > Metazoa > Echinodermata > Holothuroidea > Dendrochirotida > Sclerodactylidae > Sclerodactyla > Sclerodactyla briareus. Next base: position 150,518 of record JAODTK010005751.1, on the reverse strand, counting down.
GCACAACAAGTGAAGCTGAGAGGGGGATTGGAAATTATCACGAACGTTCTTCGTGGCTCTGAACCAATACAACTTCCCAAGTGATTGCACCCTTGTATTGAAAACTTTCTGGTCCTGGGAAATTTACAAAAAAGGATTCCCCAGGAAGTGTCGGACAACCTGCTATGATGTCTCAAATTCCGTTTATCGGTCTTTCAGGTTTTTTCAAGATGGTGAAGCTCCTCGAGATATGTGTCTCCAGTGCATCGCCCAGAACCTGGACACGATCAGCAATGTCGGCAGGAGACTGCCGACTAGCCTGAAGGAGGTGCTCCTGAAGCGGACTGTCGACCACGACATGCTGACAGCTTCCTACCTCCCCCACGTCACTATCACCTCTTCTGTCCGGCGATAAGGTGGCTGGAGCTGAGGTACTCGGCTCAGGTCACGGACGAGGTCCTGCTACAGCTCAGCTACAGTCAATGCAAGCTGGAGAAGATCACTCTGGTAGGATGCAGTTATAAACAGGTACTGTTACACTTTGCGAGCAGACATTCTTGGTTCAAATCCCAGCGGTCAATGGACGTGTCTTCCTTGGCGCTGTACTTGCAATTGCCATGAGCGAGGTCTTCACTTCATTGTTTCGCTGGGATGCAGTGGATTATTTGCGCATGGGTTTCTATCTGGTTTGTTCAGAGGATTTGCAATAAGTCAGTTGTGAGTAGTCATATTGGACATAAACTTTCCGCTTCTTAAGGTTCCGAGAAAGTGGTGGATCCTGGAGATCACTGATTGGCCTTAAGAGGGGATGTCCTGGTAGCAGGTTGGGAATGGTCACACAATGGACAAAAAAAATTGTGAAGTTATGTGCTGGTAGGATGTGTAAGTTTTCCAGGAGTTTTCAAAGATCATTCTATATATACACTGTTCATGGAACATCAGACTGCCAGTGTATACCTATGACCTTTGACACCATAAACCATATCCATCTCATAACCTGTGACAAGTGAACAGGCCTATTTGATCCAAGAACAGACCTGTTGATTTCTTTGTTAACATTGCATCTTTTTCCGAGCACTTACCAGCAACCTTCACATGATGTTTGGGTTATACATTGTTGATTTGGTGACTCGACGTTTAATGGTGACTCGACGTTTTCAGCAGGCAATTTTTGTGCATCCAGGGTTTTTTGTAATATTCTTATCTCACGTGTCTGGAAATGAAAGTAAGGGGTCTATGACATCCAGACTGAATCGATCCTTTACATTACAGATAGCCAATCAGGAAACACCTTGTTGAAGATGTGCTATATAGTAACTCTGCATTGTTTTGGTTCTATGGCATGGGTGAAGCCTGAAGATCCTATCGGTGCAGTCGGTCAAGGAATGCAAAAAATGCATGGTACTAAAATGTTAACTATCACTTTTTCGACTTTCCCTAGTGCAGATCTTCGGCCTACACTCACTACTTCTAAAGCAAGATAGGCTGGTCCATCTCAGGTTAAAAGACTTGGAGAAGATAACATCAACGAGTCTGCAGGCAGTTAGGTCAAGTCAAACTCACCAACGTGTACATCACAAGATGCAATCTTGTCTGTAACGAAGGTCAGTTTCATGTTTTTTTCGTTTTTTAACATAGCCTAAAGTCGTGGGCACACCTTGAATTGTTCACTGGATTATTCTGACATTCCAATCGGCTTTATCAGTGATCCAACAAAACCAGCTCTAGCCCTGAGAAAAAGTATGCCATTTTCTTTCGTTTCAATATGGATCTATCTCGAGTCCAGCTGTTTTTATGCTACATTAGAATCAATCTACTATGCTTCATGTTTTCTCATATTGAGTGTTTTTCCACAGCATCAAATACATCAATGTTTAAATGGTCTCCTATCAGTGGAGGAGGTTGCATAACTTCAATACGGTAACAGACCGGAAATCCAGTTGTTTGGTTAACTGTTTCATATGGTCGAAACCCTCACACGCTGCCTGATGCCTATTTTGGGGTGTTGTGAACAGCTCAAAATATGTTTTTCTCAGGCCTCACAGCATATTTTTGAACTGTTACAATAATTGGACTTATTCCATTTGTTCCTTTTCCAACTGTGTTGTACTACCCCTCGTCTGCCTCTGCCCCGATTCTGAGTGCCCAGTGAGAAGGCAACAGGTATGACTCTGACTGGTAACTCACGGGTTCCTAGGCCCATCCATCACCAACCTTTGCCAACGACTCGGTGAACCTGATTGACCTTTGACAACCCACGATTTAATATTGCATTGTAAAGCTTGGATCATGAACCGGCTTGTATCCTTAGTCTCTTACAACATAGAACTGATATCTCTTATACTGTACTGTTACTTTCTTGTTTTCCTGCACCAGGCATCAGCAGTATTGTTCAAAAGAACCCACAAATCCATACAATCCACTCAACCCAAGTCACAAGGTCACAGAAGAAATCCTTCCAGTCGTTGCCAAACATCTGCATAAAACTTGGTGAGTAAAAAATAGGTTCATATGTTCTACGTGTACGGTTATTTTCGGTTCCATTCTTCTATGTATCCCAGGTTTGTATTTTAGTGTGTGTGTGGTCCTGTGACAACGGCTCACGGACACCGTAACACAATGAGGAACAGTTGAATAAGACTGTGACTTGGTGTATAGGTCTGCCATGGTGAGAAGATGTGCCTATATGGTCCTTAAAATCTCTCAATATAGGGCGCGGGGCACAGAAGCAAAATCATACATTCAAAGATTCATTTCTGTCACACTTTTTGCGTGACATAATTGACGAGTCCAACAGGTACTATGGTATTGTTAGTCCTCATTAATATTCTGAGGGGCGGGGCCGTAGGTAGGTGCTCGCTGAACATATCTGTAAACACATAAGTGGAAAGACTTTTGAAAGAGTAGTACTACCATCTACAACCACTGATCGCCCGAACAGATGAGACTATCAGTACAGGAATCCACTTACTCAAGCTACTGAAGGGTGAAAAATAGATGCTTTCTCAACCTTCTGTCGTGATGGCTGGCCTGCCTTGTGCTCCCACAAGTCACATTAACCCTCATTGCTTTGGATTCTCAACATTCAAACAAATTGTAGTGCCATTGTGTGTCATGTTTTTCCTACACCTTGATGGCTGGACACTCTCGCAAAAATAGAGGCCATTGGCACTGTGGCTCACCTAGTAATGCCTCGTAGTCGAATGTGATGAAAAGGTAACTTTAAAATTTGTTCAAATATCTGTCAGGTTTCTTGTACATTTGAGCGAAGTCTGCCAGATTGCGTATTGGCCCAAAATTGACCCTAGATGATCTATGGCATCGAATTCACAAGCACCACACATGTTTCATTGGTCAGTGATTAATTCCGATCAACTTTCATGATCATGTTGGAGTAGAAGCCGCTTGACTGTTCCAAACGAAATAGCCCAAATTGACCCATGACCTCAATTTCCTGAACACCCCACATGTACCATCAAATAGTGTTGACTTGTAGACTTGTCTATTATAGACTGTCCAGGCTAGCAGTGGCAACACTGACCCCATAGTTTACTCTGTATCCTATCTGTGGGCGGAGAGGCATTTTGCATATTTTCACAAAATGGCTGACACAGATCTCTAGATGACCTTGGTTTTTGGAACACCCCAAATGACCGTATGATCATGCAGGTGCCAAGTGTCATCGTGATCCATCGAAGAGGTGTTGGAGTAGCATTTGATCAATAGTGGACACAATGATGACCGAGTGAAGGGTCATCTTGGGGTCAGTGTCGGGCATTTTGTGATAATACGGATGGTGGGATGTGGACGATCACAATAGCTCACTCGGCCACATGGCCGAGGTGAGCTGAAGAATGAGAAAGAGATGCATGTAGTGATCTCCATACTGCTTGCAGAGCAGATACTGTGTATTTAGGTTGCCACCCCCTATGAGTTGTTTCCTCAATGGTATCTGGTTCATCGATAATATGGTTACAGAATAGTGTATGTTGGCTTAATGGGACTAATTTTACTACGAGGTCTGGTGTTCAAAGCCTTGATGAGGGAGGTGAGGGCCTTTATCAGCCTTTAACTTGACTTCATGTTTGTTCTCTTTGTTCCCATAGATAGATTTAAACATCTGTGGCCTTTACACGGTTTCTGATGACGTCCTGCTATCATTGGGAACACACTGTCCAAATATCAAGAAGTGAGTTTTTGTCTCGCCTGAACTTGTCCAAGGATAGACATAGTTAACAACTTTGTTGTGTGTTGGTCTGTATGTATGTCGTCGTCCGTCGGTCTGTCTGTCTGTCTGTCTGCTGTCCGTATATGTGGTTCGATATCTCGTGAATCATGACGCGTCCTGCTGAAACCTTTTCGTGGGGGTGTACGGTGGAAGAGTTGTCGATGTGCAGCCACTTTCATCCCGACGACCATACTTTTTGCAGTAAATTTGCATATTAATGAAAATTGGCCCGGAAGCTTGTGAACAGGAGATCTCTTGATCGGTATATGCCCCCCATTGGTGATGCGTTTCAACATTATACCAACTATGGAGTTTGGATGAACTGGATTATATTCCCAGCATTTATGTGTCCTATGTAAGTACTCTAATTTGGCATAGTTTATGCGATTGTGATTACATAATATTTTTAGGGCTTGGTGCATCACATGGAAGCAAGCATTTCATCAGAGGTCATTCAAGGTCAACAAAGTGCCAAGTAATAACATTTTTGCAAAACTATAGTGACTGGGTGCGATATGGCTGAAATTTTGGGACATGCTGAATTTATCGGGGGGGTAACATTTTTCATGAAAACGTTATGTCAATGAAGGTCATTCAAGTCACCTATGGACCAAAAACTGCCAAATAATAACATCTCCTTCACCAACCTCTAGTCTGTGTGCGAATATGGCTAATGTTTTGAGACATGGTGCTTATTTGTAACAGGAATAATTTTAAAACAAGAAACGGTTATGTTAAGCAAAGTCAATCCAGGCCAATTATCATAATCCTAATTGTGAGAAGAATTGAAAGGAGTGAAATACCCTCTACAAACTCCTACATTTTTTCAGCTCAAACCAGCTTATGCTGGTTGAGCTATTGTGATGCCCATGACTATCTTATCTATCTGTCTGTCTGTCTGTCTGTCTGTCAAAATGTTTGTGCTTTGATGAATCGCGACCAGACTTGGTCATAACAATGTTTTATTGACTGATGGGTCATCGTTGACCACCTAAGGGTCAAGGTCGAATGGCATTAACGGGGCACAATGGGCCAATAAGTGGAAAACTGCAAAATGCTGCTTCTCTTACAATTTTTGGTGCACAGTGCTGATGTTCGGTCATAATGAATGGTCTATCAGCCCCATACCTTCGGGGTGTTCATCATGGAATTTTTGTTCCCCAGAAGTCCGCTATGGATATTTCACACAATGGTGCTTGGAATGCATCTCCTCCCTACAAGCTTCATTTATTTTTCTTCAAAGTTACATGTTATGTTCCTTGGGTAGAGGGCCATTGGAGTGTTCAGGAATTTGGGCCCAATTTGGGCCCTAGGGCCCATTATATGAAATACTGTTAACTCTTGTATCTCCTACGAAATCTAGTTGCACATGCTGATGTTCGGTCATAATGATAGTCCAATATCCGTACCTTTAAGGTGCCCAGGGATTTAGGACCCTAGACTAGTGTGGGCCCAAGGGCCCACCATGTGGAATATGCACAGAAACTGGGACCAGTGTTAATGCCCATGAAATGTTTGACTTTGTGATGTCAAGGGGCAATATAGGCCATTATGTATAAATTCCAAAATGTATCTCTCCTTGCAAGAACATTAGATTTTCTTGAAACTGCTGTCTTAAGCAGTGTTAGCGCTAAGGAATAATTTTGGGAGGGAATTCCCTCCCAAGATTTTTTTGGGAGGGATTTTCAAAATCTAGGAGGGGAACCTTATCTCCGGCCATTTTTCGCACAAGTTCCCTCACGAAGTTCGGGGCGGCGGACAAAAATAACTTTATTAACGAAAACCTCATGACTACCCTGTGGGGTAACGAACATTATCTATCGTCCCTTTACACTTCAACTAACTCATGCAACTCTATAAGCCTATATACTGTGTTTTGTCATGAGACCTAAATACCCTTTATCTGGAGACTATTTTCAATCCTACAGCACCGAAAAGGTAACCATATCCCACCGAAAGGGCACATTCTTGTCATCGTCAATTTTTTTTCTGATCCTCAGGCATGTTATGTTGTCATAATGGCAAAAGTGTGATTTTTGCCGGGAAATGTACAAAATCTAAATAATTATTAAATTAATTTCAGAGGGTTGGACTATGCTGTTGAATTTGCCATCACGTCGTTACTGAAGCCCAGTTCAGCCTAAAACTAAAATCCACTGTCATGAAGACCCCTCATAATATGAATGTGCTTCAGACTTTGTGAAAATTATTAATAATTAACCCTTTACATGTCTTGTTCCACCATGTGGATTTATTTGGGAAAAAAATCAGATTGCAGTTGTTTACTACGTTAATTTACAGTGATTTGCTACCAGAGCACATGGTCTTAATAGACAGAATTTGTCCTGTGCCAGTTCTGTTGAAATGTCAACGAGAAAGACACTGGTTCTCAATCATAATACACACATGCTGTGTTGCATCTGTCTTGCTGCTTGTAAACAGTGTTTTCCCTTTTTCCCCTCCCCTGTCCGCAACGTTTGACGATGTATGACCTGCCAACCTCGTGCATGTGGCTAAGATCCGCGCGATCTACTCAACATAATATTGTGGACTATACACTAGGTTTTCACGGTATAAATAACGTATCTTATTATTAGCACCGTTAGTACTCACAGCACTGATCGTCAAATGCACAATTACTATTACCGGTACGGGCGGAAATTACCGTCATTTTTGGCTACCAAATCCTGTACTATTTGAAATTACCGAACCCAGTGCTGTATTTTTTTGTTCGGCAGATCCCACCCAGCCGCCGCTTACTCGCACCTTTATCTGCGATCTGTTAAAATTCATAAAACTGCCCCATGTGGTTGCGAAGTGTGTATTTGCATTATTTGCCGACTATCCCAGCCGAGCTGCCAACGCAGCTTCACCCTGATTACTATATGTACTTGCAAAAGCTTATGTTGCTAGCCACTCGCCAATGCTGTGCACTACTTTCATAGCCCCACTTGGACCGCACGTGGTCCGCACCCATGCTGTTCACAATATTCATGCTCCCAAATCCCACTGCACGCTACAAACAAACGATACCAAGTCTAATCGAACGCACCGACGGCAACGAACCTCACACACACTTAACTTCTACGGTATTTTCCCATAGCCTCTATGATTAAGGAGTGCATTTATTCACGATCGTCGATCAATCTACTGCCATATAATTTGCGTTAGCCACAATTCTTTGAAAATGAACGACCGTGATCACTTAGACAGTTTGCTGATAGAACATCATCCCTGAAGGTTTAGCCTTGATTTGGTGGTTTTGGTGATTTTAGATTGTGCCTTTCCTTGCTAAATATTCACATTTACGTACGTTAGGGCTTAATGGTAATTGCACTAACGACCTGTTTCGTGGGGCCGGGGCTGGGCTTGTTTGACATATATACGTACGTACGTATGGAGGAATGACAGTATTTTTACAGGTATTTCTGCCTGCGTACTAGTGGCCTACGATACTACCATCAGTCACATGCGATGTGCTGTTTGCCATACTAAGTTTGTGTCACTGAAATTCTCAGCTATCGCTCGATATAGGAAACCCGCGCAACCCTATGATACACACTATTTTTGCGATCCCTGTTTGAGAACTCTGTGCGGGAATTTCCCGCACACATTTTATTTCTCTGCGGGATTCTGGCTGCGTATGCGGGAATCCGCCATCCCTTGCCTTAGCCGTAACCCTGTCTCAATGTTGGAGCTGCTCTTTTCAGCTTGTTTGCAGATTTTTTGGATACAGCATCATATAGTGTCGTAGAATCAAACAGAATTTGATGAAAAGAAGCAAAACAGTCATTCTTTATGGTGTTGACTTCAAACTTGGACCCAATGCATTGACTTTGTGATTTGTGAAGGTCACGGTCATAGGCCATTAAAGGCGGCGCACTAGGCCATTGTGTGAAATGCCTTTTTCTCTCTCAATTGGGCAATTCTTTGATATATGTTGACTAAAGTGAGTACCAATGTTCTTGACTGCTAAGACCCCCTGTTTGGCCATATGAAGATCATGGTCAAGTCACAATAGGCCATTGTGAAACAACTGCCTTCTTAGCCTCATGGTCTGAACATTTAACAATGTATACTGTACATTCGTCCTGGTACATTGTGCGGTTTGTGCTACGCCCATTGGGTGCTCTTGTTTTGACTGATATTATCCACCCCTCTAATTGCACAGGGCCTCGCCTAGTATTTCCTCCCCCAAAAAACCCCCCCACTTCATTTGGGAATCCCCAAGGAAGGGAGATTTGTTACTTATCCTGGCCGTCACTACGTTCCTGCCTGCTTATGTCAATCTGTGAACAATGAGTGCTGGCCCATAAATGGATTGGTGCTGGGTCATTATTACTTGAGACAGGCCTTAAAACGCATGGTTAAGATTATGCCTACATTATTTGAATTTTTCAGCAGGGGTTAGGGGAGGGTAGGGTGTTTGACTAGACTGGTGTAGTTATAATATAGGGGACCATATTGTGGCAGTGCGTGGTTGTACATAAGACATAGACTTCACTGCCACATCCATCACAGACTACAAATGGCATTGCCTTTATTGGCGCCTGTATTCGTGAGGTTGAGAGCTGTAGTAGTTATCAGTTGTTATGGAACTATGCTAATATGAATATCCCAACTATCCAAATGATGGCACGTATAAAATGAAAAAACTTGCCATCACCTTCACTTCTGAAAGGACAGATATATGACTTATAATTATTTGTATGGTGACTCATGGAAAAACCACTGATCCCAACCAGGTTATACTGGGGCGATTCGCCTGTTGAATTCTCGTCCGTTTCTGTCCACTTGCCGGAAAGTGAAATTACATAACAGCTGATCCGTCTTACTCACAATTGTTTCTATGGATATCTATCCTTGCCCTTACAGAAGGGAGCATATCAGTCTGATTTGGTCACTAACGGGGCAGAATCACGGTGGCTGCTGACGGGGGACTGACATCGTTTGTGGTTATAAACATGGTCACTTCCAGCCAACTCCTTTCTGACGGGCTTGAATAATAGTGGGGGGGGGGGTGGAGCTTCCTTTGACCTCCATTTGAACAAACCATTACAAGGGCGTCACAGGTGTGGGATTCCCCCCCCCCCCCCCCAACTTCCTGGCATTACTCAATGAAAATTTTTAACCGCCACTTTTCACACCTAAAATTTGTGAATATCTGGCCATATCTCTCTCCCCCCCCCCCCTTCCTCATACCCCCAAAAAATAGTGATTAAGATTTCTTGTCTTGACTTCTACTGGAAATAACATGACGAAAATGTGAATTGTCACTCGGCGATTATATTATTTTAATATGTTTAAAATATTGTGAGATGACTTGAAAGTAGTGAGCGCTGCAGCACGTGGCATCCCTATCGGGATTCCCCCAGGGTCCACATGGAGTGAGACACTCATTGGTAAGTCTAATTTCTATAATCATATCACAGAGTCTTGCCTCCTCCAAAACAAAGGGGTTTTCCATAAACAAGACTTAACTCATGGAGTTTCATGAGTTGCAAACAAACAAACAGAACTAATGAGATTGTCCACTCCCCGAGTCATAAAATCGTGTGTTTGCGACTGCTGAACTGTACGCTGTTACAACCCAACTTCTTCTCGCTTTCATAAGGTGGTTATGTGAGGGTATAACCAATTGAAAATCCGTTACAAATGTTGCTAATGCCAATGTTGCAGAAGTTTGTTTTCCAATGTGAATACATTATTCTGTAAAAAAAAGAGAAAAGAAATCATCTGTTGACAATGTAATTCCCTTGGGAGGTCCAGCAATCGTACCTAAACTGTTATTGTTATGAATATTGGCTGTGCATTGTTGTTTGGGTGAGGATGTAGGATTCCAAACAAGCTACTCTATTCCATTTAAGAGGCATTGTACTCCACCTAAACTAAAGTTATTCTTCTTCTAATCGGTCACTGATTTTCTTTTTGCAGCTCAATGTTGATGGATTAGTCAGGATAACGAGTGATAGTCTATCTCAGGTACGTCTCACAGGTCTATTACTATTTCAAGGAGGCCTGCCTTACGGAGTTTTTGATGCTGCAACATTAAAATTTTACACTAATGTCCTATCATGCCACCTTTGAAACTTTTGACTCGAGCTTCACAAGTAACATGTCTCATGTCCATGAACATATGTCCACTTTGATCACCCATCCATCATCGAAGAATGACTGTTTGGGGGCTAAAATGCAATTTCACACAGTGACCTATTGTGCCTCTAATGCCCTGACCGTCACAGGGTCACAGCTGTCTCAAAGGTAATGACATTGGGTTCCATTGGGTCAACTTCTTTCAAAGAATGGCTTTTGGGGTCCATAATGCTTCTTTCCAACGTGAATACTGTTTTTATTTCTTTAAGGGCACTATATGACGTTTGCATCTCGCATCTGTGTACAAGCTGTATTGTATCCTCCTCTGTATGAGGAATAAAGTTTGAAATGTGACACATGGCCTATATTGACCGACCCCGTGGACCTTGGCCTTCACAAAGTCAAACAGGCCACATGGGTTCATAAACATGTGGTCCCGAATGTGGTCGACCTCGTGTACTGAGAACTGGTTTTGGGGGCGATAAGAAGGCAATATGACCCACTGGATCAATAGATAGAGTGACATGCAGATTCCAATAATTCAACAGGATAGCTGGTTCGAGCTGGAAATCAAGCGAGGACACTTACAGTCACTGTTGGTGCTAATCGGTGCCTTCGTTCTCTTGTTATATACATGTAACCTCTGATGCCTGCCATGCCTTGCGTATTAATTGATTAAAAGGCTCATCTATGGTTTCGCTGATCAGAAGTCTAAAATCCTACCATAGAGCTCCTACACACACCTTATGGACTCGAATACAGAGTGTGATGCTCCCCAGTGGAGTATGAAAAAATGACTGGGAGGACTTTAAGGTTTTTAGAGTGAGCTCAGTCTGAACTATGACCATTAGTCATAGTTTTCTGTACACAGAACTGGGTAAATTCCAAGTCTATGCCTTTATTGCGCCTACAGGATTCTGATTCGCTAATCGAATACTTGCTTGAGCCTTTGGAAGTTGATGTTTACACGGGCATATCCTACTGTCTCAATTGAATACAAACGGCGGAATGACGGGTTGCTCATTGCAGTCGTGAACATGACGCGCAGAACCTTCTAGTTTGGCAGCGTGGTTTTGTATGCTTCTCCGTGGTAATATGCACAGCATGCACTGCCACTCTTTTGTGTTTGGTACGCCATGCAATTCACTTCGATCAACTAACGCAATAGTTGCCCTAGCTGCTTATTTACCTTTAAGAAAAACGAAGATCTAGAATATAGCTATCTCTAATCGTTTGGGTATCATTCTTATTTGTTGGGTTGTCAATAAGCAAACTACGCGTCGACTTTTACTAGTTCATAAACCGTTTTGCTCTGAATTTAGAAACAATAAAACAACTTGGTGTGCCTCGTCCATAATATTTTACCTAAATTGTCTTAACTGTGCATTCGTCCAGTAAAAGTCTCCCGGTTGGCCAGTTTATTCTCAATTGATTATTTCTGGCGAAACTGATCGTCCTGCAGTTATTCAATGTGTTTGACTCCCTAAGGCTCCCTGGACCTCTCGTCTGCTACAAAACGTTGGAGCCGCAGGGCAATACTATGCTGGAGGGTATCCCTGTGACTGTCATCCTGGCGCTGGGCGGGCTGCAGATAAAGGGCGACAACCTCTCTGGCATCTTCGCGACTTCCGATCTGACGCTTTGAAGGCGACTGGAGTCAACACATAACGCTGCGTGGCATACCAGGTCCGTTTATGGAAATATTCATCCCAAGGACAGGAATGGAGCTTATTCACAGCAACAAGAATTTTTTCTTCTAAAAAGCTATAAACCAGAATTATAGGTTCAGTTTTAGGAGATGGCACTCCTGGAGGAATTACACTCTTGGGTTAATGAGTAGATTCTTATAGTCAAAGGTGACTCAACAAATCTAATGCTTGTAGATTGCATGCCTACACCTGGTTATGGTTTCAAGTCTCAAAAAATGTAATGCACTTCATTGTTCATGGGCTTTCCCAATAAATCATCAATGTTAGGAGTAATTGATGCACACAGTTGTCCTATCCGGGACTTGGTGCAGTGGTGATGGGACAGACACCAACCTGCTAACCCAACCATTTGGGGTAATCTTGGGGGCTATTGGTCTGGCAAACGTTCTGTGATACAGTTTGTCGAGGAAAAAAATCAGTACCCGACAACTATGTGTGTATGTCATATTTTCCTATCAGCAGGATTTCCCCGAAACCATCAGACATATTTTAATGAAGTTATCTTGTAGTGTCGGGTTGGGCGGACCGATTTGATTAGATTTTGATACACCAGCACTGGTAAGTAGGGTAATCACCCTAGTAGATGTATTTAATGTTGAGCCGTTAGGAAGACTACGGGGACGAAACAATAGGAGCTACGGTGATCCTGGCTGTAACAGTTAACGAATAGTCAGGTACCACGAATGGATAGCTTCAACGTATGAAATTATGCTATTGCGAAGTCTAATTGCATAATTCATGCAAAATTAAAATGGTTGGATTTTCAAGAACTCCGGTGGAGATGTAGGACATGTGGGTTAAATGGAGGCGGTCATTCATGGGAACCTTATGGATGTTGTCCATCTTAGTCTGAATTAAGAACGGGGGCATGGTGTCAAACCCGGGTTCTTTTTTTTTTGTATTGATGCGGTCTGGGAAAACCTGGAAAAGTCCTGGAATTTCATCAAAGAAAATCCAGGCCTGGATAAGATTTAGGCATTCAGTGGAAGTCGTGAGTCATGGAAAAGTCATGGAAATTTCATGAAGTGATGTTGGCACTGCCTCACAGTGTTTGCTGTTGGTGCTTGGCCTTTTTTTTTTGATGTTCAGTTGATGATTCTGTGCGAGATGTCATAGAGAAGGTCATGGAAATTTTATTTGGTCTGAACCGTCATGGGAATTGGTTTGCACAGAATCGAATCTGACAGAATCTGTCAAGTAGTGTGTCCTATCTGCAAATTTTCTAGCAGATTCCGTTTATCTAGTCACACTTGGACATTGCAGCATTCAGTCCAAATGAATTTCAAAGTGGGACTGGACACTGGTTAGAGATGTTCATATGTGAAACACTGGCAGAATAGAGTCATCTCTATGATGCATCAGATTCTGCTGTTCCAGAAGAGAATGTTGAAACGAACAAACTACCTAACAGAAACAACCAGTGATTTGAGAACACACACTTTTAGTTTGTTACATTTTCAGCCTTCTTTGGGACTACATGTTTGTTAACAGTTTCATGCATACTGTTATATCAAAGAGGAAAAATACCAAGTGCTTGTATTGTAACTTGGAGCAGGGACCTACAGTATATTGGAAGGACTTCTACATAGCTTTTTGTCAGTGAATCCATCAGATCTGTCAAAATCTCCTCCCTCACATGTCATAAGTAATTTCACTTGACCTTCTCTACCTATCTCACATGTCATAGATGCTGAAGGAGATTGGTCACAATCTAGTCAGTTTGAACTTTGGCGGCTGTCATCTACTCTTCGATGACCAGTGCCTCAAGCCTGTGGTCAAATACTGTCACAACTTGGAGTGTCTGAGCCTTGACCTCTGCTTCAGGGTTGAGGGCAAACCTCTCAAGAATCTGTTGGAGAATGAAGAGAGAGCCAGAAGGATGCGAGTCATGAGCTTCAGTGGCTGCAAAGATGTGAGTATAAGATGATGTAGTTTGGGGCTTCCTCTCGAACTGCATTAATGGATCATAACTGTAGAAGAATCTATTCAAAAATAGGGAGCATGTGGTGATGACACATTTCCAAATTTAGGAATGTGATGATTCATCTTCACATTTGGTAATGTGTAAATGCATTTCCACATTCAGGGATGTGAGTATTATCTTCACATTTTGGGAATGTGATAGTGGACGTTTCCACATTCAGGGATGTGAGTATGAATCTTCACATTTTGGGAATCTGATGGTGGACATTTCCACATTCAGGGATGTGAGTATTATCTTCACATTTTGGGAATGTGATGGTGGACAGTTCCACAATCAGGGATGTGAGTATCAATCTTCACATTTTGGGAATGTGATGGTGGACATTTCCACATTCACGGATGTGAGTATTATCTTCACATTTTGGAATGTGATGGTGGTTATTTTCACATTCAGGGATGTGAGTATTAATCTAATTTTTGAAGTTACAGTGGATCCATCTTCACATTTTGTAACGTAGTGGAGCAACCTCACATTATAGGAAGTGGCAGTGCGTCTTGACATTCATGATTGTGGTGATGAATAATCTTTACACTATTTCAAGGTTCTGCTGATCCTTCCTTGTTTGCATGCTGGGATCTGGTGATGGTATATTTACACATTCAGGAATGTGGTGACCCACCATTCATTCTTTAAATTTGGTGGTATGTACATTTTCACATTTGGAAATGTGATGATCCATATCTTCTCATTTGAGATACTGTTATTCATAGTATTGATAATGAATGTGGTGATATTGAATTGTGGAATGGAGGGATACATCTTGGTAAATGGAGTGTGGGCTACAACTTCCATTCTGAGATGTGATGATGTATCTTTACGATTGGGAGTGTGGTTGTACAAATTTGCCATTGGTAATTTTGTGATCCGCTTCACATTTGGTAATGTTGTAACCCATCTTGGCATTTGCAATTGTGGAGATGCATTGTCACGTGGGGTTTGGCAGTGTTCATTCTATATGTAATGTTCTGTATAGCCAACAATGTAATGTTGACATAAATGTTGACATTGATTGCGACTATTCCTAGCAGGATTGCGTAAGTTGGTATTCCAACCCTGGGCAGTAGGAGGTTTTGATGAATGAAGTGACTGTTCTCTTGGCTGCCCACAGGCCGCGTGTAAGAATGTTCTGAGTTTGAGGTCCCTTAGGTCCTTCTTGAATTTTACACAGCCCTCCTAGAACATTTTCCTTATAGAGAATTTCCTTCCAAAAATATTTCCTAATACTTCCACTGGATTTTGGGACTGGTAATTCTGAAACGTGGTGATATATCTCCAAATCTAGGATTAGAGATGCATTTCTAAATTTGGGGTTTTGGTGATTCACATTTCCATGGGAAATTTGGGTGAAGCAAAGTATAGGTTTATTGAGTAATGCAAATGAGTGAGATGTAGTTTAGGGCCACCTAACGAGTGGCCTCATGTGGGCTTGGAGTCAGTAGAGTCAGCCACTGATAATCCCCTGCCTATCATGAAAGGTGGCCACTACCAGACACTTTCCACCATATTCATTCTATAAAATGAATTACCTCAACATTTCTCTCCAACTTAGTGATTTTTGTGTCCCAATAGAGACTCAGTGAACCCAAGTTCTCGTCGTCAAAAATTCTGCTTCCTTTAAGGATCAGGTGACGAGGATTACTGAACCCCGATTCATATTTCTTCGCTATTTCTGCATGTATGCACTTTTTTCGTTTTGATTCATCTTGTTGGTACAATGAACCTGGATAATGTTGGTTCGTTATAAAAATGTACTAGTTTCAGCAGGTATCACTGCTCTAAATGAATGTGAATACTCCTGTGTCTGCATTTGTTTGTTGAATTTAGTTCAGCTTTGTTTAGAAGACAACTGCAGGATGAATTAGAAAGAGAGAAAAACGAGTGCGTCAAGTCCAAACTGGGAGTTTCATGTACGACTTTCCATTACAGAGGTACAGTCCTTTGAAGTTTGAGCATGGTATTGTGCAAGAATGAAAAGCATTCCATCATGGCAATAATAAAATTAGTTAAACTTGCACAACCCTGCAAACAATTTGGTTTTCACTTGAAAAAATTCACACATTATTTTTACTTCGGAAAAGCATTTTTAGTCTATTGGGGAGGATTGCTGGTAGGGGTTGGTAGGTGTTGATGATACTTTGGTGAGAGAAAAACCAACAGTACTTATGCTAAAGTGACTTATTCAAACAAAATGAAACAATGAAATATATGACGGCCCCCGGGGGTCCAAAGGGTGAATCATGGTTATTGTGCCTTGGGATTCTCCCATTTTCTTCTGCATAATGGACCTAACTTTGAGGCAAAATAAACTCACAAGGAACATCGTATTGAAAATGGGTTTGGACCTATAGATAAAGTTTTCTATTCTCCACATTACAATCTCTGTTATCTTCATTGGAAACGATTATCTCGACAGATCAGTCCACTGAAAAGCTGATAACCCTTGGGGGTGCAAAACTAGTAAAAATATACATCGGCAAATTACAGCTCTTTTTCTCTGCTCCTAGGGTTCATCGGTATTTATGTTCACAGCTTTCCTACGACACCTCCGCCTGATAGCGCGGAGGTGCGTCAACCTCCAGGAGTAGACCCTGAGCCTGTCCTGGCGCTCAGGGGGATGATGAAGTGCTCACTCAGTAAGTAAACAACCTCCCACAGCTCAGCATTCTTTCTCTCAAAAGCTGCTCACAGGGCTCAGATCCAGTAAGTTCTGACACATTTTCTCCCTGAACCCTCGGTTGAGAGGTCACAGGCTTCACAAGTCCGAACATTCACAATCTGACGTTTGCCAAAAGTGGCTGATTTGCGCATAACTGTTACATGGCCCTGTCCAGGTCTAGTCAGAAAATCGTGCAAACTTCACCGCAGGGGTGTCTGTTATTTGACTCAAATCATATGAAACATTTTTCCCATGCAGGTACATAATCAATGTATTATAGCACTGAATCACTGAAACATTTACCAAGAATATTTTCGTTTTCAGGAGTTCCATCGTTCCAGTATTTGGGGAATACCCTTTAAGAAAATTGTCGAAAATCCAAATTGGAAGCTTCCATTAATTGTTAGTGAAGAAAAACCCACTCCCCGCCATATGTATGTACCAGAACCAAACGCAAATCTAAGGACAAGTAGATTCTGTGTTACCATGCGAATCTTCTTAGTATGGAGCGTCTCAACTCGTCGAAGATTTTTTTTTTTTGCGGGGGGCGGGGGGGGGGGGATTCGTGCATCTGCTCTCTCATGTCTATGCCTAACACTACTGCCTAGTGATAGATATACACACACTACAGTCCCACTGTCGTTTTCTCCCAGTCACGACACGAGTGGGATAGAGGCTGGCGAGGTGCTGCCCCCTCCTGGAGTGGTCTTATCCGGCATCAACACGCCACGGACACCAAGAGGTGTTCGCCCGGGCAACAAGCTGCCCTGATCTGGAATGCTTCTATGTGTCTGGCTGCAATAAGATCACCACTGCTGCTATTAACTACTTACAGGTATACAACTACACATCCGTTGATATCCTTGAGTGGCGCACAGTCGGGTAGGTGAGATTTGGCTGCCACCTGGGGAAATCGGGGTTCCAATCCCATGTCGAGTCATGCCAAAAGACCTAAAAAATGGGTACCTATTGCCTTTCGCTAGGCCTCAGATGTGGGATTGGAAGCAGAAAAAAAAAAGTTACAAGTTTTGGGTCTGCTTGTTATAACCTCCACCCACACATTAAGGTACCACCAGAAAGGGGCCTATTTCCCAGTGTACTTGGTGAAAGAATTATGAGCTGTTGATTGAATAGTGCTGTATGCCGTAGTAAGACAGAAAGTGATTGAGAGTGGGTAGAGCGCCTGCCCCCCAAGGTTCAAATCACAGTCGGGTTATACCAAGACTCTAAAATAGACCTGTTGCCTCCTGCTGGTTGTCAGCATATGAGGGATTGGAGCAGGGACAAACGGTAGTAGTAGAGGTTGGTATAGTCTATCCGACATGTCAGTGATCAATCGCCGCCACGTATCACGATCTTTGAGCAGGGTTTATGTTCCTCGAAAAACTGTTAATGCTGATGTCCTGAATGCGATTTGATTTTTCCGAGCAAGGTCAACAGGTCTCCCAACTGGATTGCTTAGGGAACAAACGAGGCGGTAGGCAAATTTGCAAGTTGCCATATGCCTGTCATGACAATACCCCCCACATACACCATAATGCCTTTTTCTGCGTACCTGGGGAAGGGATTTGCAGTGACAATAAGGTGCAGTATCCAGGTCTGCACCCTTGCTTGGCCTTAAATTGGTTTGGTTACCTTGCTCGGAAAGTCTACCATGGAAGAAGAAATAACTGGAGTACCGTGGTCCCAATCCCGTAGGGTGGTTGGCACAATTGGTGGAGCGTCGGCCTGGGTCATACAAAAGACTTCAAAAATGGTCCACAATGTTGCCTTCTTGCTCAGCCCTTAGTGCGAGGGATTGGAGCAGAGACAAGGGGTAGGTATTTTGCAAGTTGACCTCTGGCTTGTTATTACCTCCACCCCCATATTAAGTGGTGAAGGATTCGCAGCTGTCAAATGTTGCAGTATCCAGGCCTCGGTCACCTTGCCAGGCTTCAAATGGGTTTGATCCTCTGCTTGGCAATTATATCATTGAAAAAATCCCTCACATTTGAGCGATTGGTGGCATCAATGGGCTGGAAATGCAAGTCGGTCCCAAGGTGTTTTGCCATATTTCGGGCAACGGGCAATTTTGTGAGGAACGAATAATACTGAAAGAACCAGCTACATGCCTGCCATGCTGAGCCAGTTGCACACCCAGGTAACAAACAAAATCAGCAGTCATCACTCACAGCAGTACATACAGCTGGTACTGGTATAGTGTAGAAATCTCTTTGACACATACTTTGTAAAGGAAAAATTCAACTGAGGCCCACCTCTATCCTTATGGTTGAATGTACTAGTACCAAATATCAACTACCCAATATGTCTTTTTCATTCAGAGGAATCTATGCAGTCACGTCGTGTGTGTGTGTGTGTGTGTGACGCCCAGCTTGTAAACACGATAACTTGATCAGGTCCTGGTAGGTCAGGCTCATACTTGGTATGTGTGTTCCCCATGATGAGTGCATGAACCCTATTGTTTTTGGGTCAGGTCAGAGGTCATCTGAGGTCACCAGAGGTCAAAGTATGAAAACTTGTAAACATGATAAGTCCAGAATGGTTTTGGTCCGATCAAGTTGAAACTTGGTATGAAGCTTTCTTATGGAGAGTACAGGAACCCTATTGTTTTTTGGTTTCAGGTCGGGGGTGAATTTTGGTCGAAAATAGAAATTTGTGAAAATTAGAAATTTTGGCCAATTTTGGCTTGTAAACACGATAACTCGACCCCACCCAGATGGATGAAGCTCATACTTGGTATGTGTGTTCCCCATGATGAGTACATGAGTAGGGGGGGGGGGTACATGAACCCTATTGATTTTGGTTCAGGTCGGAGGTAAATTTTGGTAAAAAATAAAATTTGAAAAGTCGATATTTTGGCCAATAGTATGTGTGTTCCCCATGATGAGTGCATGAACCCTATTGTTTTTGGGTCAGGTCAGAGGTCATCTGAGGTCACCAGAGGTCAAAGTCTGAAACCTTGTAAACACGATAAGGCCAGTACGGTTGGTCGGATCAGGTTGAAATTAGGTGTGTAGGCTTCTGATGGGGAGTACAGGAAACCCTATTGTTTTGGGTATAGGTCGGAGTGAATTTTGGCCCAACCCAAAACAAAAAAAAATTGTGAAAAGTGTCAATATTTTGGCCAATTTTGGCTTGAAACACGTTAAACTCGACCCCTCCTGGCTGAATGAAGTCAAATGTTTGGGTGTTCCCCATGATGACGTAAATTAAACCCTAGGGTTTTGGGGTCAAGGTCAGAGGTCATCTGAGGTAGCTGAGTTCAAAGTCTGAAAACTTGAAATTTAGTGTGTGTAGCTTTCTACCAAGGGACAGGAATCCTATAGGGTTTGGGAAATGGAGGCAAATTGTCCAGACGTTATGTTGCCCATAATGAGCTGGTACAATACCCATTTGTCCGTTGTGTGGCTTATAGGTGACAGAGAAAACAGTCACGGAGATCCACTGAGCCTTTTGGCTTTCTGGCTTTCTGGTCTCGTCATCTTACAGTTTCAATCCGGGGGTGGCCGGATACACCTTACACTGACAGCAACCGCCCTAATGCATCTCTCCATCTCGCGTGATTGTTGCTGAGGCCGTCCTTCTCAAGGCCAACTTTCTGGTATCCTCCTCTACCTGACCTCTTCCATGTCATCCTTGGACCTTGGCCGTCCCCGCTTTCTTGCTCCGCCACTTGAAATTCAAGGTGCTTTCCTCAGGACATGATCTTCGTCTCTTCTTAGCCAGCCAATTATCTTTTTTTCTTTTTTCCCTTTTTCTCTCCGCAGGAGTGTCTGATTGGAATGAGTCCTGTGTAACAACATACCCAGTGCAGACCCGACTAATGATGGCAAGGAATCTTGACACGGGCGAGTTCTTAGAATGGACCAGGAAGTGTACCAGCAGCTGAACTAGTACTCTTACAACATTGCCCCTTAGTACCCCTCCAATTAAGTTGCTCTTACTCCTCCAATAGCATGGCACTCTAATACCCCCCACAACTGCCCCCCTAGTACCCATAATACAAAATGGTCCCCTAGTACCCCTCAAAACCACCATGACCCCTAAATCCCTTCCAACACATGGCCCCTAGTACCCCTTTGACAAAATGGTCCCCTAATACTCCTCCAGCAACATGGCCCCTATTATCCCTACACAAAATGCGTCTCTAGTACCCCCTTAAACCACAGGACTCCTGATACTCCTCCAGCGAGCAACATGGCCCCTAGTACCCCTTTGACAGAATGGTCCCCTAGTACCCCTCCAACAACATGGCCACCTATACCCTAACTTTTACAATATTCTCCTAATACCCCACAAACCACATGACTCATGATACCCCTCTAACAACATGGTACCCCTATGACCAGAATGGATCCCCTAGTACCCCTCAAACAACCCTAGCCCCTAGCTACCCTTTTACGAGTGTCCCCTAGTGCTCCTCAACACATGACCCTTGCCCCCCCCCCTCCTCCCCCACAACAAGACCCCTAGTACCCCTTTGACAACATGACTCCTCTAGTACCACACTCTAACAACATGGCTTTTCCTACCCCTCCAACAGACAGGCCCCCCTACTAACCCCTCCCACAGCATGGCCCCCTACTAACCCCTCCAACAGCTGGCCCCAAGTAGTTGTTTATGACCTCACTATCTACTTTTCGGCCTCTCCAAGGTTAAATACTAGACCTTGATAGGTCCCGCTAACAATTTCCCAGGTTTTCATTCCGGAAGGTATAGCATACGATTGTTATTCTTCTGAAGGGAGAGCTTGCTACTCAGAATTGACCATGATACCAGGGGGTCATTATGACCTCCTCTTTATTAGAGGCACTCTGCTGGACATAATACCAATGTTCACATCTAACTGTTTGATGAGGTGGCAATCAGTGGATCCGGTGGGTTAGCAAACTGGAGGAATGATGCTGACCAGGGCATGGCTGAACTAAGCATTTCTGTGTCTTAAGATGTGGCGGTTGTGTTGTTTTGAAGCAGTATTTTTTGTTTTGTTTCTAATGTAGCTGAGAGAAGGGATGTAGTGGTCCTATTATTGGCCTTGTCTGTCTGTCTGCCTGCCTTACGGATAACCTTTTTGCCAAAAATAATCATTACATAGAGAAGTTACAGATGTGACATTGTTCAAAAGTGGATATTTAGTGTATCCGGTGGGTTAGCAAACTGGAGGAATAGATGCTGACCAGGGCATGGCTGAACTAAGCATCTCTGTGTCACATGACTATTATGTACTTAATGAAGTCATTTCTTAAAACAGGAAGAAATGTGACATTGTTCGAAAGTGGATATTTAGTGACATGATATGCACACCTCCAATTGGACGGCTTTGTTCTTCATACAGCATCCACCAAGCTATCAGAGAAGAGCCAGTGGTCAGGGTATCCTTCCCATATATTAACATGCGTCACATAGTTTTGTCTGGTAGAACAGGCATAAAGGTCCCCCCCTTCCCTGCCTCTTGTAACTAGTGCTTACCCTGTCCTACTGATGCTGTTTGACATGAGTTATGTATCACATAGTTTAGTATGGTAGAAGAGGGCCCTCGAATCCCCCACCCCCCCCCCTCTCCTACATAAGTACTCTTTTGACACATGTAATATGTGTAACTCGTGTCACATAGTTCAGTTAGGTAGAAGAGGCATACATGTCTCCGCCCCCGCCTATTTTAAATGGTGCTCATGCTGTCTTATAGACATTGTTTGCCACGCATTGTATGGGTAAGTGTGTCATTAGACATTCAATATCCATCAAATCAATATAACGTGTACTTGAAGTCATTGTTTTTTGACCCTGACAAAATCTGGCATTTGGTGATGAAGACTACAGTGGGTTAATGGTACCAAAGCATTGTTATTATGTGTGGTTATATATAAAGCAATCCAAATAGACATTCCAAATTATTCCTTCGTGCCTTCCATTGTGGTTATAACAAACTTTAGAATAGTAAAGTCTTCATCCCAGAGTTGTTTGTATAGATGTAGGTGAGGTTGGTTCAAATTTAGCCTGAAGCCAGAATCTCTGAGGGCTATTGAATGGCATGAAAGTTGCAGCATTTGAAGAACAACGTGCTCTCAGTTCTAAAATTATTTCTTTGAGGTAGTTTCAGAGT
This sequence comes from Sclerodactyla briareus, assembly GCA_026419785.1. Taxonomy (NCBI): domain Eukaryota; kingdom Metazoa; phylum Echinodermata; class Holothuroidea; order Dendrochirotida; family Sclerodactylidae; genus Sclerodactyla; species Sclerodactyla briareus. The sequence goes on along the minus strand of JAODTK010005751.1, from coordinate 127,766 downwards.
ACAAAACATCAACAGCTTCTGACGTTGATGTGCTTGGAAGGACGGCGCCATTGTTTTTTGTCGCAAAGAGGCATGATGTGGAAAATCCTGGAAGGTGGAATGTATTTGGGCTTGATCCTGATTAAATTACTGAACGGACTTCAGTAAATCGGTCAGGTGAAGAAGTTTCGGGGCCTAAAGAAATTGTCACAGAGGAGATTATCGTCAACTAAATCTCACAATGACATCACGTCAAACACAACTAGTGTTATTGCTCAAAATTATTCAAGACATGATTCATTGATGTGTGACTAACATTTTTCTGGAAACTTAAACTTGCAACAAAAGGCCAAATCGAGAGCTAAAAATGGGAAATGAAGGAGAGAGGGGGAAGAAACAAGATAAAATAGTGGGAAACAAAAATCCAGTAACGTTGGAATTGAAAATGGCCATGGATCCCCCTCCCCCCTGTTCATCACTTCCTTTTCAAATCGGGAAGACATCGTCCTCCTCCCCCCCTCCCCCCCCCCCCCCCCCCAACCCCTCCTGTTCCCTGACTTCCTGAACAAAGCATTTCATTTTTCATTGTATTGAGGAATCTATTGTTCGCATACTTTTTTTTATTTTATAAATGTCCATTCTTTGGAAGACCAGCTGTTATACAGGTGCATGTGGTTTTTGTATTCTGTCTCTTAAGACAGGTTTTTGCAATAACTCAATAACATATTTTATATTTTAAAGGATGCATACATGTTATAATATTACCAGGAGGTCGCGTATTGTAAAGCAGTCCAGAGTTGAATAAAAGTTCTTCCAGTTATATTCTAGTTTCCCCATGTTTTTTTTTTTTGGTGTCATTATCTTTGAAATCTAAATTGCTATTGGTCCACAGCGGTGTTATATACCCAAACATAAGAACAAGCAGTGCAACGAGCAAACATGGTGATGAGAAATTGCAACTTCCTCACTTGAAGCAACTTCACGGTACGGTTTTGATGTCGTTTGCAAATTTCACAACCCATTTATATATGAAAGAGTGGGAGAGGTTTTGGAACTCTTCCCGCTAGACGGAGCATGCTCATTGATGACAAACTGTTGTGAAGCCTCCCTTGGACCCACTTGAATACATTATCAACAATACCAAGAATCTCTAACTTGAACAAGAGACAATTATTAGGCATCTCTGAAAGTTCCTCTCTAAAAGTTCAGGAAGGAAATGTCAACGGCATTACCATTGTCAATGCCCCAAGTTCCATCTACCATAGATTCCAACAAATTTTAGGGTCGCGCAAGAATGATTTTTTTCCTCAACCATGCTGAGGATCTCAAATGAAACCATGTTTGAAGTAGTTCAGTATTATGATCCCGATTGAATGATTCCGTCAGTCACCTTGCAGACAACACTGGTGATACTCCCAGGCATAGCTGTAACTGCAAGAGGGACCGATTGCCCTTTTTGAGAATAAGAGAAACCTTAGCTCTTCCCAACTCAAGGACAACACTTTCTTTCCTCGAGAGTTTCATTAACTAGAAATTAAAAGGTGTAGTGAGTTCTGACTAATTTCTGACGACATATGTCCAGACACACGAATGAATAGAATGGGAGATTGTATCAGACCATTACAAGCAACATATTCACATACCTCACAAATTTCCGATTTTCACTGACACCATCTTGACAAATGGGGTTCCTGTATTCTTGATACAGAAGCTAAGCACCAAATTTCAACTTGATCAGAAGCAGCATTCTGCATTATGTTTACAGGGAATCTCAGACTGTTACCTCTGTTGACTAAAATAACCGTTGACCTGACCCCAAAACAGTCGCGGGGAACATTCTACTAACTGCAGGTTTCTTCCATCTAGGTTGGATTGAGGTAACGTGTTCACAAGCTAAAATCGGGCAAAATATATATTTTCACATTTTTTTTTATTTACGACAAAATAATTACCACCGACCGAGAGTAGAAACAATAGGGTTCATTTAAGAAATTAATAGGCTACCTGATCGGCAGTAATCTACATGTCACCCACTAATTTGGGGAGGGGGGCATGTACCCCCCCCCCCCCCAAAAAAAAAAAATGCATTATTCAAAGGTACTGTAATGCTCCAAAGGATATCCCCTAATCGGATCGCTAAACTTTTCGAAGACCAAAAAAAAAAAAAAAACCGTCGCGCAGTAGTCTTTTGTTGCGGCATTATACAAATACTTCAGTAGAGATCGGCAAGTGTGATATACTGAAGTCCAAAGTTCAGTACCGGAGATAATTCTTAGCAAACATTGCACGACTAGAATTTGTCGCGGGTGTGTGCATGGCGCATCCTCCAGTGGAAATTCTTTGGATCGGTTATGATATTTTGCTTGCTTCTTGTGCAAATACGTGTTTTGCGTCGCTCCATTCGAAAGCCGGATTGCAACTCCGCGAACCTATCATTTTGTGTAAGACCATGATTTTGGTTTAGTGTAGTGTTTACACTGTAATTTTGTAGAATTTACAGTAAAATTACTGCAACTCTGCTGACACTAATTTACTGACATTTTCAGTACCGTAAACTACTGTAAATTTCACAGTAAAATAATTACAGTAATATCCTTTTACTGTAGATTTCACAGTAGTTTGTTGTAAAATTTACAGTCAATTACTGGTAGCAGAGTTGCCGGTAATTTACTGTAAATTCTACTATAAATTGTTCACAGTGTATGCACTTCATACCCCAGTTTTGCAACTACAGCTCTAAAGATTGAGCGTTTTACTCCAGAAGAAGCGAGCATTCAATTGAGCAATGCAAAATATACGTTCCGAATTTTCCGAAATGCACCAAAATTATACCCCGCCTCAAGGGAAATTTGCCTCTGGTCCCAGAGGCGCAGTAGGCCTACTGGCTAAGCCGAAGGCACTATGTAAAAGTATATGAACTCCGCGAATCCATTTTCTTCCTGAATTCTGAACCATATCTGGTGAACATTTTCATTGGTGCCTTTAACTCGAATTTCGGTAAGTTCCGCAATGCGCTCCCATTGACTTTACCATTCCCCTTCCTTCCTCCCACCTTTCCACATGGATGTGCCCACTGGCATATACTCACTGGAGTGTGTAACTCAGTTCGAGGGCCCACGCACTACAACGTGTCTCAAGGGCCACTTTCACCGGTCAATGCTTCGAAAATTTGGTCGAAGTCGGGCCAAGACCCCATGGAACAAGGGGGCCCAGCCGCTTCAAATTTATTGACCCATGCACACAACCTACTTCATTGTTATGACTACCTTTCGTATGTTCAACGTTGTCTAAAACAGGCATAGTCAATCTGTGCCGAAGTATGAGCTAAAAGTGAAATGGGGATCGGTTGGCTCTTTCTCTATCTATAACCTGAGGAATATTGGCACTCAATATACAAAGACTGAAGACATGAGACCAAGTGTTTGCCTATCAGGACGGAGGACGGACCAACACTGCATAGGCTACTTTTCATATGTGTCAGTCTTAGTGGGCTTTGCATGAAGTCATTCCACGCGCCTATTATTCTTGACAAAATCATAATAATCTCAACATGTTTCCTCATACATAATTAACGGTAGGCCTACTGTGTTAATTGACTTTCGAATAATTTATTCTCACTGATCCATACTGACGTCATCTAGTCGATTGTATAGCAATGCAGATGTCGAAACTGGTTTGTCTCTACCAGGTGTAACAATAGGCCTACAGTTCGGCTTGAGCGGAGAGACAGTATATTTATGACTTTCTCGAATGGAAGAAATTGGACCTTCATGCGGTTTGACCAACTTACTGGGAACCCAATTTCCACGACACACCAGACGTAAAATCTAATTTAATTTATCATTTAACGTAAAACTGGTTTGTGTGACAGGTGTAGGTAGGAATAAATCTTCCAACGGCGATTTAGGCTTAGTTCTTGTTCAAACAAACCTTAAATATCGGACGTTCAATTTGAGCCTAATTGCAATTGTGACCTAGAAAATACTGAATAATGACTGAGCCAGCAGCTCGACTAATTCAGAATTGGATTTAAGGCGTGTGATGATCGCACGATTTGGCCGGTAAGTTTAAAGTTTCCCACTCCCATTCAAGCCAAAGGGATTGCTATGACAGTTTTCAACACTGCGGTGTGGAATCACATTTACCCTAGTGATCTGTAGAAAATTTCACTCCTCTTTTTTCGAAGTTCTCTCGGGTAAGCCGTCACAATTCGCAACCCGTCAAGTTACTTTTGAACCAGTGGTGGCACCTGGTTTTTCCCGACGGGGGGTCCGAGTTCTCCCAACGGGTTTTTATTTTTTATTTCTTAAATGAAACGAAAAATAAAGCACACATAAAAAAAACAACATACACACAATCACACGGCGCTCTTAGTAGAATTGGGTCCGGGTAGTCCCGATAACTGCAACAGGGGTGGAATGGCCTGGGCACTGGGAGTATTTGCGACGTGAGAGCACACCAATTAACACTAATGCAAAACAGTGGTAGACGGCAGAAGTCATCCTCCCCAACAGCATTGTAACATTAATCATTTCGAAGATATCTATAAGGCTTGTGTATCCCATCTACATCCCTCACTATTGTATAATCTGTATGAAGATAGGACTCGGAAGATGGATACGCTGATCTTAAACTCGAGCGAGGAACTCGTGAATATTATAAAAGACATTAGGCGCGCCAAGCGCGCCGAAAATGTTAGGCTTTGATATAGGAATTTTCGCTATAAAAGGTTGAAAATATTATACTGTTTGTGCAATATGCCCTCTTCGGAGTGTGTAAATTTTAGCGTATCCACTCGGGCTCCCCGACGAGATGGGAAAGATTCCCCGACGAGATGGGAAAGATTCCCCGACGGGGGGGGGGGGGGGGGGCATGGCCCCATGGCCAGCGGGGGGCAGGGGCCATGCCCCCTGCTGGCTCCACCCTTGTTTTGGACAACTAATGCTTTGAGATATGGAATGGTGTATCTAACATCGTGAAAATGGCTGCCGCACTACTGTAACTTCAAATGTCGTCTCGTGTAATCACCAGCGCCGTCGTTTGTATGACGTCACTGATTTAGGTTGGGTGCATATCGTGTGGGAGCATTGTGTAACCATACGTAGAGATATAATAAATATTCAAGTGGCCCGGAGCCAAGAACCGTACTGTTTCCTAGAAGTGCGTGATATGCCTACTGAATCCAGTGAGATAGTATCTCTCTGAGGCTCGTCCTTCTATACTACAGATTATAGTTTTCGTACAGGGTCACCGACTCGATAAACTGTTTCAATTATAGTGTGCCCGTATTTTTGTAGGGACGAATTGTAACATTTTGGTATTTCGGTAGGCCGTACTGCGCCTGCGATTTCCTAGAAGTGTGGGCAAAATTCTCATGAGAACCATTGTGAGAATTTTTTTCGTAAACCGAGACCATCGGAGACATGTCACCGGCCCATAAATATCGTTAGGTCTATGTACGGTAATATCGTACATGGACCCATCAGCACTTTTTATGGTATATTTGCCCAGCAGAGGATCGATCGAACCTATCCAAGGTTCAACAAGGATGCAGACCTGGATACTGCACCTTATTGTCAACTGCGAATACTTTTACTACGGGCACTGAGGTACACGAAATAAGTCAATGGTTCTCTGGCGGTACCTGCATGGGGGAGTTGGGGGTTATCGCACGTTTGTCTCTGCTCCGATCCCTTGTGATCGAGCAGAAGAAGGCAACAGGTACCATTGTACGACCCGACCGGGATTGAAACCCCGGTCCCCCGGGGGTGGAAGGGTCGCGACACTCTAACCAATTGTGCCAACCACCCGGTTAAACTCTTCTTGACATAGGTTACTTATTGACATGGTTACTGAATATCGCCTCACACGTAACCTCAGATCTGCCAGCAAATTAAACTTATTGTTCCTCTCCCCAGCAAATTAAACTAATTGTTCCGGCGTGTCGTACAAAATTATATGGTGAATGATAGGGGTTTCAGTACAGTAGCTGCTAGGTTGTAGGAATGTCCTAAGCTCTTTCAAGAGTAGAGGTAAAACGCATTTAATATTGCCTATTAATTTGTTTTTAATTCTTTTCATTTTTAGTTCTTTGTAAAGCGCCTTAGAGAAGTCCTTGACTGATTAGGCGCTATATAAAAAGTGTATATTATTATATGATTATTATTAATAGATCAGGTCTATTGCACTGGGTCCAACAGTGCAGAGTGAGGTGAGAGGAGGACTTTTCCCCCTGGCCTATACACGCCTATATCCCACCATATTCGGGAGTCGAGAGACTGCAAACTGAGGGAAACCCCGTCGGAATGGGGATTTCCCCAATAGCTTCCATGGATTTCCCTATACATAGTTCGGTATCAAGGTAGAGTAACGTCCTTGATTTCGGAACTTGGGTACTGAATAGTCCTGTAGAAACAGGCTATAAAGCTCATCCGTGAGAATTATCAGTCGTAGAAATAGGTGTTCCCCGATACCCTAGCAACGCCTTTGTTGTTTAATTGAGTTCGTCAGTTTCGCACTATTGGAAATGAAAGTATTGAATCGTTGATTGGACTGAGAAGTGCAGTAAACCGACTGACCGATGTAAAGCTAAGGAAGGGACCGGGCGCGATTGAGTTGGCCAAACGTACTAGCCACTGCACAACTTCAGCGAGTGTCCATTGGATAAATCATGTAATTTGTAACTGAGGCCTAGCCCTATAGTCCCTAGCCTATGCCTATTGGTCAGCGCGTGTACACACAGTGGCCTAATGTTATCGTTACACACAGAGGTAAAGGGCTAATCCTAAATTTTTGCAATCAAAAACTCACCTTTTGCAGGGTTGCCAACATTAGAGATCTGTTGAGAGTGAGATCTGTCGGGTGACCATTGACGCGGAGCGCGACCATCGGTTCGCGCGAAGCGTGCCGCCAGGGAAATTTTCTGCTAAAAATGACCTTAGTTTGCAGGAAATTGCCACTTCAAATGCCCTTCACCCCATAAAGGAAACCCTCGATTGATAGGATTTCATGTTTTCCAGATTACCTCACTCGATTCGATGATTTATTTTCTTATTCACTTCATATGATATGATAGAAAGGAACCAAACCAAAACGTGTTGTCTTTATTATGCTCTGTAATTTCGTTCTCACTTACAGGGAACAGGAACATCTTAGGCTTCAATAAATGAAGAAGTTTTGTTTTAAGATGTCGACACACTAACATGAAATATAACTTTATCATGAAATTCTCAAGGTTTACTCTAGAAGCACACAGACAGACCACTACCCACCAAGTTACGTCTAAATCAAACAAACAAACTAAATAATTTCGTGTAAACCGCAAAATAGAGGGCAGCAGACACATCTGGTGACCTTATACTTATCACCATGTTTTTTTCGGGCCCAGGTGTCACCCCTACCCACCAGTTTTCGTCTGAATCAAACAAGCAAAAAAGTTTCGTGTACACCCTCAAACGAGGGCAAGCACGACACATCTTGGTGGACGGTCGAAATGATCCCGCCATGTTTTGGGGATTAGGTGTTACCCTACCCATCAAGTTTCGTATAAAATAGAGGGCAGCAGACACCTTTGTTGAACCTTGAAATTATCAGTCGCCATGTTTTTCAGGACCAAGTGTTACCCCTACACAAATTACGTCAAAGCGAACAACTTGATAGTTTTTTCGGGTAAAACCTCTAGTAGACATGCATTATTGCCCACTTTCGAACCGATTCGAAATTCATCATTCCCTTGGGGTGGACAGTGTGTACTGCGTTTCTGTCATCGGACATGGTGTTTTGGCGCGTATTTTCGCTAACGCTAAAGTTTCCGGCGGCGGCGGGGACGGGCACAGGCCCAAAACCATAATATCTTCACTTGTTACATATTATTCAATCAGCCTTCTTCAATATGAAAATAACCTTCACGCAGCTCCAGCGGTCGCCTGCTCATCAATACTTTTTTTTCAATTGTGTGCGTAGGTACGTATATAAATTGGTAGTAAGATATGCTAAATTGGCTCTATCATTTACATGTCCCACGACCCCGCAGGCTCCTAACTCTTCAATGTATTTGAATGCGAGGGCAAATGTAACACAAGTTAATTATCAAAATCGCACAAATTTTTACCTTTATCTTGCGGATTTGTAATTCTGGTGTTCCTCGTCTTATCGTTTAAACAAAAACCTGTCCAATTTACGTGGCTATCGACCTGGTCCTGTAGGCTTGTAATTGAATCAACAACCGAACGGCGTTTGTTACTGCAGTTTCCGTACATTAATATCGATCGTCGATCAGCGTTAAACACGTGTTTCGGAGTAAAGCCCCGTTCACATTAACAACTATCGTGTCGTGCAACGATCCCGGGGATAATTTTGGTTCCGGCCGGATAATACCAGCCACATGGTCATGACGGCTGAATCTCCTTGTCACATTGATAAAAGGAACGGTCATTCGCTATTTGCCGAACCTTCTGAATTGTGAAATAGCTATTCCCTACGTTTTTATAATCCATAGTTTCTTTTTATCGATGAGCTAAACGACTTATCGTACGACTTTTATCCTTTCCCGATATGGACGTCATTCATGAATGAGGGGTCTTTCAAACACTCCCAGTTTTAGAAGATAGTGTAAGTTGTGCTGCTATTATGACATTTTTTTACCCTACCTAACCCTCTTCTTCTGGTTCATCAGCCTGAAATCTAAGAGATCGTGTAAGCAACCGTAAAAATTCGTTATATTTGACCGGCCCATTTATAACCGCGTATTGTCCCCAAGTGTGATACACACTGTCACAACTCGGTCGCGGGCGGCATAAAATTTTACGATCTGTGGAGTGACGAGGAGTCTGCCGGGACCGCTGATGAGTCAATCGAGGGCCGAGATGTAAACTATTATTTCTTTGACAAGTTCTCAAAGAAAATGCTTGAGAAATTTATGCCTCGCCGTGAGAGCGTGAGATCGTACCGAAATGCGTGAGTCTCACGGCGAATGCGTGGACTTGGCGCCTGCTTTTTTAGGCTGCGGTTTCAGTTACACCTTCTTAGCAAACCATTTCGCATATTTGCCATATGTAACCCATGTTCTTGGATGTATCCATGGGATTAGTGGTTTGGGATTGAGCCATAGGGGGTGGGGTTTATGGCAGATCCAATAAAGATTCATCCCAGATCTGTTATCATTGCCAATACCTAACCCTAACAGTAACCCCAACCCTCACTAACCTTAACCCTGACCGTAATCCCTACCAGTAATTACAGGCTAACACTAATCTCATTTAACCAGGTACACATGGGTACAAACATTATGCTGCAATCATGCCAACTATTTCAGCTGCTAGCAATAAGACGAAAATGGTATGTGAGTAACGAAACCATTTCGCGATGCTAAGCACAGTTTGCACTCCCTCCCATGGAAAGATTCTTCAGTATTCCAAAATTCATTTGAATGTATTTGTAAAACTTTAGTCTTAACTACACCATCAATCTGAACATTACAGTTGCTGCCTCGAAGTGTGAGAAATAACGATCATTTTGTCAAATCCATTGCGGAGATATCCTCGCAATAACTCCTAACAAAACTCGCGTGCTTTGTCATTTGCGTCCCACTGTACAGAAAAAGGTGCAATGCCGAAAAAGTATGTACGGTACGGATGTTCAATATACACGCCAACGCTATTCATACTGGCATGCGGATTTATCCATTGGTCCATGTAAACAAGGAGTGTGTGTAGGCATCCATACATTTCTTGTGGACAGTGTCTGTGGGCTTGGCGTGACAACTAGATTTGCTTATTTTGGTTAACGTTGAATCGCATTGACTTTGCACACAAATTATAAGCGTTTCTATTGGGCCAAATTTCCAGACAGTGCTTTCAACATTTGATGAAATGATAGGGGTCTTGCTCATTATTGTTTATTGTCAACTGTGATTGGTGAGTGAAGATTGTGATTATCCTTCTATGAAGTTTGTGGCTATTTTGGTGATCGGTATCGAAATAATTTGAATAGTTGTGTGACCCTCGGAGTCATGTTACACTCGTTAGGTTGTTTTTACCACACATGGAATTCTCTGGAATTTTGATGACCATTGTCAAGGAAGATTGTCCAGTTCCCACTGATCTGGACCTAGGCCTATTCACGGATCCCGGATTTGTCCTGTTTACTTTTCTCACAGCCGCTCGTAGCGTTAGCTCCCACTAGTTTATATAATACATATATTTATTGTATACAGTTAGTGAGAGCCTACATTATAACGCCTGTGTTATGTCAGTGCATGTATGCCGCGGTCACAGGGGCTTTTGTTATTCGCTGAACGCTGTGGCCTGGTGGGGTTGTTTTAAACGCTTTCGTAGTCCGAATTAACTTTTTTTTGCATGCGTGTGGCAATTTTTTTCACAGGTACAAAGTATTGATGGAATTATTTCACCCACTGTGCCAACTGGAAGAATGGTACATGCCTTTCTGAAAGGTTTTGATACGCCAATGTTCAAGAACGACTGTCTCATTGACTTTGTACAGGTTAAGCTCTTGTTCTCACCGCACCGTCGTGACATCAACTAGGTGATATTTTGCTATTGTGACCATAGGCCATTTTGGGCAGGTATCTGGGATCTGTAAGAATTGGGTTTTGTTTGCTTGTTGATGTAATCTTCCCATTAAGACTTTGCAAACTCTCTGTAGTGTAGGGGTCATACACTAAGTCTGCTGGGGCAGTCTTTTGGAAACTAACACACAACTTGATTGAAGAATAGCAGGAAGCAGGATTCACGATATGTCGGGGCCCAGGGGCTATTACCCCGCTAAAATAATCAATAACTCAGGTTCGCCCCTGTGTTGTGCAATAAATTGCACAAAACCGGGCTACCTGGGGGGCAAGTAACCCTGGGGTCTTCACTAGATCACATTTAGGTATGCCTCCCTATTACCAAATGCAGCTAGCACTATTTCAATGTCAATTGCAGACTGACACTCCAGTGTAAGTAGTGATGCATGTGAAGCTAGGGTTTTATCCTCTGGGGTTGATTTTCTCATCTTAAGCCGCCCTGGTCCTCCCAGATGCAGAAGTTGATTCTAAGGTGATCTGAGCCCCTGGTCCTATACCAAAATAACTCCTGAATCCCACCCCCGAAATAACACTAAGTCCAGGCCAGAATTCCACTACCCAGGGCTTTCTTTTGAAAAGTATCGCCTGGACTCTGATCCCTTATTCGATCTCTGGCAGGAAGGTCACTGGAACCCAAAAACTGGACAACAATTTTACTGTCCGAGAGCGGGGTCTCTAACCCACAACCTCATGGTTGGAAACCACTGGCACTAGTGTTACCCCACTACCCTTAGGCCATATGCTTGGCCTAAGGGTAGTGGGCTCTTGTTTGATCCTAGTGAATCCAGTGGGTGATGTTTTGCTATTGTGTGTGACGTAGGCAGTTAGCGCTTTTTTTTGGACCTGTAATAGTGGGCCCATCTCACATACTGCAAATATTGTTAACAACCACATAATGGAGCCTGCCTGTTTTATGTGTAATTTTTCAACTGGAATGTGAACAATGATACACAATATTTTCAGTTAACGTATGTGGTCTTCGCATAGTGTAGGTGATAAAGGGTTGCTAGTTTGAGTGTGCTGACCAAATCTCATCGGGTGTCAAAGACTGTTTATGCAGAGGTTGTTCCATACATCAGATCTTTTTGGGACAGCCATAATATGTTCAGAGTTCAGGAGCAGGGCCAATAGGAATACTTTTGTTTAGCCAAGTCTAGGCTACTTCAGTTTCACATGCAGTCAATGACCTTTCTCTTTATACTTTGATTAATGTATTCCACTGAACACATAGTCAGCCATTCACAGATTCAAGATAGGCACAAACAGCCAGCATCACAATAGCCGAGTATCACCAAAACATGAATTCCGCCTGCCAAACCTATGAATGTCAATTTCCTTCATTTTAGCAATAAAGATGCGAAAGGGTGATTCTGTACTGAATTGGTTGCATGTGCTTGAAAGTAATAATAAAAGTGGTAGCATGGCAAGATCATGTGACAAATATTTAAGTTCCAGAATTTAGGAAATATTGACTAAAATAAATTTTTAGTTCACAGAAGTGCATGTATTTGAAGAAAACATTCAGTAGAATGTAGAATTCAAAGTGAGCCTAGCTATTTAGCAATCCAATGGGTATCATGCTCACAATCACGTAGATATTCCTTTTACACAACACTACAATTCCTTCGTTCTTATTATCAAATTCATGGCCAAATTTTCATTCAGTTTGAAAACATGGAAATCAGTGTTGGAGTCGAGTCCTTGCCAATCCGAGTACCGAGTCCAGACCGAGTCCTCAACATCCGAGTCCGAGTCAAGTCCGAGTCCTTGTGTCCGAGTCCCGAGTCCGAGTTCCTATTACAACTTGGCATTTTAGCAGAAATATATGGTATCGGGTTCAAAGAAGCAAGTTATTTAAGTTAGTTGTTGCATCATCATCGCCACAGGGTATATTGTTGCATATTCATCCCATATAAAATTTGGGATAGCCCCGTACCTGTTTGACAGTTTGAGTCGTCATTGGGGAAGTTCATAACAATAGCCATGTAAATTCAAATTGCATTACAGGCAGGCCAAACTAAGAAAAACTGCCCCTAAACTAAACAAACTCATGTATATAACTCCACCTGATCCCCGCCTCCCACAGTTTGCAAACTCTAGGACAATAATAACTTTCCAGAAAACAGTTATCACTTTGAAGTATTTTTTCATTGCATTTCAAGAACATCAACATATCCATCTTTATAGACAGGCGTCCATCCTAGTGTAGTACCTCATATTCATAAGGATACCACCTGCTAACAGCCATTCCGACAAGCGCATTAGTTAATAAAATGCACGGTTGGCTCTATAACAACAAGACAGTACATCGCATCTATGATTGTTAATGTCGATGTCACAAATTTCTGCAGCATAACACCTTAGTTTTGGGATTTCCCTTGGGAATTTTTCTCTGAGCGGTCTTGAACCTGGAATCGGACCGAGTCCCTGAGTCCCAATAGCCGAGTCCCGAGTCCGAGTCATCAATGACGAGTCCGAGTCCGAGACCGAGTACTTCAAAATCAGTCTCGAGACCGAGACCGGACTTGAGGCCTCCAACACTTGATGGAAAATACATTTTTCCAAATGCTTTAAAAATGTTGTTTGCGGATAATTTCAGAACTTGACAATTGTATGGTAGTTGTTTTACAAAGACATACAAAATAACATACAAAAACATAGCCACCGATCTCTTAGGCTAACAATTACAAACAAAAAACCGGACCACCCCAGAGGTTTGAGTACTTTCTTAGGGCCTGACCAGTAATATTGGTGTGGGTGGGGAGATTTGCTCCATTTTTGGCAACAACACACTGAACTGTCATCCACCAACAGATGTGCGTTTTAGGCCACATAGGCCCTATTTTGACTATCATGGCAATTGCACACAATTCTGTTCTGTGTATAAAAAACAAGGCTTTATTTTGAAACATTGCTTGTCTGCAATTGCTATCAATTTTTTCCCCATATCCCCATTTTCTGTTTTTCACAGCTGTTGCATCCTGCTATGGTAATTCAACTTTATGCCTGCTGTGCATTACACTATCATCTATGAGCTCCAGATATAGGAGTAGCTTGAAAATGGACTGACAAAATACTTCATACTTGGGAAACTTGCCGCAGGCATGCGGGGCTACAGATAGCTGGTTTTCGAATGTACAAGTTTCATCTATTGAGTCTTCACATGGCAGGTCTGTGGGCCTCAATTATTAGTTATGCTTTGCAGGCTGGTGGGAGGAAGTGGGGGGGGGGGGCGATTCCATTGTGGGGATGGTAGGTGATTGTGCTTAAAAATTAACACAAATTTTTTTGTTTTACAGAAGCGGAACAGTGGTACTCTACAGGATATCACTGGCCACCCACACAGTAGACGTTACAGTATTTTTTTTTTCTACATTGGGAACACTGCTTACTAGATAGTTAATAGATCTACAAAAGCTTGATTTGTTGTTTCAAGCCATGGCATACTTTTGTTGTGCCATTCTTACAGTGTTGTGAGAACACATTGTATTGAGTGTGCTGTTAACACCCAACTAGTGCGAGTGGTACCAAGCAATTCAAATGCCAGATATTTGTTTTAAAGAATTGTGGATTTTGCTAGGTCAACTGACAAGCGGGAAGAGAAGACGCCCTTCAAGGAGGTGCTGCCAAAGCAGGGTTCTCCTCACCGAGAGGACCAGCCTCTCGTGGTCCTTGCAAGCCAAAAGTGATCCCTCTGCAATCTGTCACCCTGGAGAGAAACTGGAAAATGAAGAGAAAGAAAGATGCCCAAGGAGAAGTTGAAAGTGAAAACAAACAGGGATTGAGGAACAGATGGCACCAGCTGAGGCTCAGCAAGAGTGACTGACAGAATAGTGATGGATGGTTCAACACGTGTGCTGGTAAGCCTCAGGGTCTCTTATTACAACTGTTACAAAGATGGCCAGACAGGCGGGCGGCAACAGGAGATGCGGAAAATTATGGATCGCTGAGCCGTGCCACCAGTGACCCACAGAATAGTTGATGGATGGTCAATAGGTACTGGTAAGCGTGTGCAGGGTCTCCTTATTGCAATCATGTCACCCTGGAGAAAATACAGAAAGAAAGATGCCCAAAGGCCAGACAAACAGGGGAGTGCGGAACATATGGCATCAGATTGAGGAAGTTGACCAGTGACCCAACAGAATAGTGATGGATGGTCAATAGTTACTGGTAAGCTTCAGGGTCTTCTATTGCCATATGGCCACCCTGGAGAAAATACAGAAAGATGCCCAAAGGCCAGGAAAACAGGGGATTTCGGAACCATAGATGGCATCAGCTGAGGCTGACCAGTGACCGACAGATTAGCGATAGATTGTTAAACAGTTACTGGTAAGGCTTCAGGGTCTTCTAGTGCAATATGTCACACTGGAGAAAATGGGGACGATGCAGAAGATGCCCAGGAGAAAACGAGAAAAAGGAGGTCGGGGAACAAAATGGAACAACTGAGGCTCTGCACCAGTGACGACAGATAGGGATGGATGGTTCAACAGTTGCTGGTAAGCTAAAGGGCACCCTACTTCAATCTGTTTACCTTACAGAAGATGAGGCTAACTCAAAGTGACTGACAGTCCATGGATGGATGATCACTTCATTAGTTGGTGATGGGCTTAAAGGCCCTACAGAAAGTTGCTATAGAGGTCACACAACGGGGAAGAGGAAAGAGGGTGCCATCATATGTTCAATACAAAGAACTCATAAAACATTATCAGCAGTCTCTGAATATTGAGAGGGCCAAACTTATGGTGATGCTTCAAAGGGTTCCTTCCTCAACCGGTCACCTTGAAATGGAAAAAGCAGAAAGACAAAAGAGGTCATGTATGGAATACTCCCCTATGACCAAGGTTGGACATTCTTTCAAGTTGATTCTCTGTATGAGTAGTCTGTGTAGACAGGGTTCCCAACATTTTCTCCCCATTTGCCTTTTCGCTTGACGCCGTTCCCCTATGAAATACATTAAAATTGAAGGTTGATAAGTGGGGAGATGCATGAGTGTTTACACTTGCTATGTAATCGGTTTGTAAACACGAAAGAATTCACAACTCCAAAAATCCTGCAAAAATGATACCTTTGTATAACATTTTTTTCTACCCTGAAAATCTGAAATTTTCCCCGGTGGGAAATTTCCCCATGGTGAGAACACTGGTGTGTTTGTACAGTACTTTGTGGGCGTTCTGTACCAGGAGCTACGGGTCTCCTTGTGAACTATATTGCGAATGTTATATTTCTTCTAGTGCCTGGGGATTAATTGCTATGTGGATTCCTCATGCCTGCGGTATATTCTCCCTCTAAGAATGTACCAGAGTCATGTATGCTCTTTGTCGTGGTGAACTTGGAACGAAACTTCACTCTAGGGATGGCATGCGCTTGAAATTATCATTGAATTCTATGATGACTGATATAAACACTAGAAAAATCGTTGAAACGGTAGTATTAGTTGGAATTCGTAAATTTATGGAACAGGTCCCTGTGGCGGAACATATACATTTGCTGTTGCTGCACATTTACTGTATGACCCAAGCATGAATGTGCTGTACTTTGGGGGTGCTAAATCTAAAAAACTAGGGCTGTGAACCCTACTTACAGTGCCCAATACCAGCAGGAGGTGGTATAAATGTAGAGTGACTGCTTTATGTGGATTTGAAAAATATAGTTTGTGCAGACAGTCCCTTTTTCGGTTCGAAGCTCCAGATAATTGCCGTTTTCTTTGCTGCTCCGGGATGTTGTATTTCAGGCTCGATGTGTTGTTTCTGTTGACGCAATGGAGTTGTGTTATGACCTCATTATATGTTATATTGGTTCTTCAACTATACAATAACGCTTCAGTAATTATTGTTTTGTGGTTGGAGCTCGCGGCTTCATATTACCTGTCAGGGTAACACTGATTGCAGTTGTTCCTCCAACGTCTGTACAAAAAGGCGATTCCTTTACGTTAGAGCACTGGGGGTGGGCTCCATGACATTATGTCCACAGAATGGCACTAAAACGGGTTCATACCATACTTATTGTAGGGGACGCGAGTCATGTAACCCATACCAACGACACATTTCGTGTGTAGCATGCTACTCGTTTTGTGCTTGAAATGCACATGAAACACGGCTATAGCCTCTACAGCTATTAGCTCCATGGTACTACTGTCGTCAATTTAGAGGCCTACCTACCTAGCTCTGCACAGTACTAAGTGCAACCCCCCCCCCCCCCCCCCCCCCCCCCCCCCCCCCCCCCCCCCCCCCCCCCCCCCCCCCCCCCCCCCCGCCCCGTTACGGCAGAAAGGGGAGTCTGAACAGTGATAACCCTTTGTGTGTGAACCAGTGCGTTAGGTATAGTACGGAAAGAAGGCAAGTTGGAGGCCACACTATTCTGAAAAATGAAAGTTTTTGGTGTACAGGCTAGGGTGAGGTGCACTATTGCGAACGATACTGCTTAACCTTTTAGTCCAGGGAACTCTGTGCCCCCCTCGGTGGCGCTCCTGTGAGGCTATAAAATCTTGACAAACGACCCTTGTCAACCTGCTTTTAATGTACACAGGGACAGTGTTGCCTGGACACAGTTTTGAACCAGTTTCCTCTTCCCACCCCAGTGCAAACACCAGTGCGCCATAATCATTAGTTGAAGAGGTGTCCACCAAACTTCAGTTGTTGGGGCGTGGTAGCCGATTTGATCTTCCTGCCTAGAGAGGGAAACCAAAATGGCCTCCTCGGGGATCGAACCACAACCGTTGGGTTCCAAGCAGGATCACCAGTCCATCAGACCACACCCCACGTTGGCTTATGGAGACCCTTAGGACTGTGATATGGTTTTGTGAAAAACTAGGCCCAGGGTAATAACTAACTATGTGGAAATCTGCAAAGGAAGTTGAGGTTTTCGACTCCAGATCCAGAGACCTGCATTGAAAGATTCGACTCCACTCCAGCACTTTTACAGCATGCAGAAGAGGGCCTCAGTGTGAAATAACATATGACACGGGTAGGGTGGAGCAGTGGAGTGCCTTGCCTAGAGACATACTGGGAAAGCTGTTCGGTCTTCAATGGAATTCAACTCACGATCTGTTGATCTGAAAGGCCAAGTTTGCAGTCCAGTTAATACTCTTTTTGGTGTTATAGTGTTGAAGAGAATAGAAAATCATTCAAATATCACTTTGTTCCAGGTTTATAGCATGTTCAGTTGGGAAGATATGGCTTCCTCAAATTTCAATCTGATTGTGATTTTGGCAAACTGGCAACCTTTTATGATGTCATATCTACCAATTATAAGTTAAGACATATTTCTAAACATTTTCTTCAGAATGGTAGATATCACAATAGAGAAGGATATAGTACTTTCTCCTCTATGATATCACATCATCAAATGGGCCAATTGTAAAAATTGGCCAACGTACCAGTGATATACTAAAATATTAAAATTTGGAACTTTATAACCGATTGATTGATTGGCATGATTTGAAAAAATGCACAATAATATGACTAACTATTTCTGGCTGGAATTGTCCTTTTAAGTTTGGGGTGCTGCCAATTAGGCTAATCCAATCTCTAGATAGGATCCTTACCACAATTTAGGGGTATCCATCTCATCAAATGTTAAACAAGTGATCAGGACTAATCCTAGTCCATGTCCTAATGGCTCTAGTTGCTACTATGTGCTGTAGATTTCATGGAAGTTAAAATTTAGAAGATTTATAGCATGTACTTCCCTTCCTGATTAAGTGGTTTCCAGAAATCCAACCACAAGTGGAATACAAAATTGTGATGCCATTATATTTCAAAGCTTCTCATGCGAGAATGGTGAATAAATTTTTCAAAATTCGACTTTCACTCATTCAAATGACAAAAATTCAACGATCACTGTGTAAACTTAATAGCGGCATTCTTTTTGTTTGGCTTGGACGTCCAGAAGGAGCAGTTGACTGGTCCCACAAAATAATCCAAATTGACCCCTAGATGACCTTTCACCTCAAATTCTTTTATTATCCCATATGTCCAATTCTCATGGTCCTCCAATCCATTCTAAGGCGTACAAGCCGCTGGCCCTTCAAACAAAACGGCTGAAATTGTCTCTTAGATGGACTTGACATCAAAATTCTCTAAACAGGCTGATATGTCCATGGTTGGAGATAACTGACCAACTTCCCGATCAATTCTGGTGGGAGTGGAAGCTGCCTGAACGCTCGAACAATATCGCAAAAATTGACCCCTAGATGACTATGACCGCGAATTCCTGCACCACCCTGTATGTAGCATCGAGTCTCCGGTAATACTGACCAACTTTCATGCACATCCGACTGAACTGTAGAGAAGCATTTTGTATATGTTCACAAAATGGCTAAAATTGAGCCCTAAATGGTCTTGACCTCAATTCATTTGACACACTAGATGACCGTGCAATTAGTCACCAATGTAACGAATCTAATCATGATTAGTCAAAGGATGTAGGAGGTAGCAATTTAAAAATTTGGACAGATAGACAGAGGGACAGACAGACAGACATGCACGATCGCAATATCTCACCTCGTTATATGGCTGAAGTGAGCTGAGATGCAAGTTCACTTGCAAAGTTGGACTGATAAAAAGAATACTAGATTATATTTAAAGTATATGAATTTATTTGGAAAAGATAGAAAAGATCAGGATAGCACCACCAACAAATTAAACATCAAATACATCATCCTTCATAAATGATAGATTATCAGATTATGATTTGTTGCATGTATGAAGAATTCTTTCATAATTCCTAACACGGAATTCTTCAACAGGAAAATTCTGTAATGTCATATGCTCAAAACGGTGTACACCTTACCCTAGTCATACATACGAAACATGTCATGGTAACTGATAGGAGAGTAATTTGCTGTATGGTCATAGGACTGTCATGAGGAGATGATGGGTGATTTGTCAACACATGTCATCAGTGCTGATACGGATATTTTTTTCTATTATTCTCTTGGCAGCAGGCTGGCAAATATTAATTGGCTCCTATATAATCTGTTCATTCATCGTTATTCACCATATCTTTAATTCATATGGTTGAGTCTTCTCCCGTGATAAGGTCTTACAAAGGCTGGAAATAACCACAGGCATCGTCCACAATGGGCACCACGAAGGATGGGACCTTTGCTTGCCAAAGAAGACTTTGCGACAGGATTGAAACTCCACACATTTATGACATTTGAAAAGGGATAGATACTATATAGATATATATATATAATATGATAGAGTGACTATGTGTGTAGAGTGGCTATATATATGAGGATCTACATAGCACTCTATCAATTCTGACTGGTGTCAATACCAAAGCACTTACAGATATTAATTATCGCGCAATCAGTACCTCCCACCCTCTCATGAATGAAACAGGATTCACCCATCAGTAATCAGCTGTATTGTCAAGGGGGACTAAGATGTATATAAAATCAGTGTGTCAGCAGTGGGTTGGGGCCCAGCTATCAGTCTCTTGGGACTTTTAGCTCGGAAAGGAGGGTTGTAAATTGTGTCACCATTGACTCATCAGCCAATCAGGTCCTCGATTGAATGGCTAATGACGTAATTATCTAACACTAATAGGGGACTAAAACGCAGCCTGGTTAAATGAGTTAAATTTATGGGCCCCTAGTTGTTGCAAGACCAGGGTCATTCTCAACACGATGGGTTTTACACAGTCTATAGTGAGCACTCTAGATCCCTTTGTGTGTATGCCAATAGTATAGTGAATTAGCAGTACTGGTTTCATACTGTCCAGAAAGGACCAAAGAGGCTTAGACAAGAATTACTGGTAGGTCAACCCCTCTACAGGGGTGAGCTGGAGCCGGCGACTATAATCAGAGCGGCCAAGTGTGGTGCACAGTTTTGCCCTACTCGACAACACTTGTTTGAAAAAGGCTTTTCCCCGACATCGCACAGCACATTCCACCTCTGTCTCAAAGTAACTGAAGAAGAAACATTTGTGAAGCACTTTGAGACTGCTTTTGCGGTGTAGAGAGCTATATATAAGTGCTGTTATCATTATTTCATCAACCCATTTGGTTTCCCCAGAGGCACTGTACATGCCAGGTGAACTCCTGTATTCTCTTCTTGAATAGTGTCCAAAGCCTAATGTGTAATTACTGCTTGCAGTACTGAAGATAAATGATTGAACAAAATCGTATGTGTGTGCTAACAAGTCTGTTAAGACGTGATAATTCCCAGTTTCCTGCTAGCTTCTACCATCTCCTACACTAACATATTCTTCAGTGGACCCCACTTACAATTCTACTGTAATAACTTTTCATTATTTTCAGCCTTGTTTGCATTATGGAAATGCTAGACAGAAAACCATGAAGTTGGTGTGATAACCTTCATTCCTCGGTAGCGTGACTGCCTGCTTCTAATATTGGCGTTAATGAAGTGATGGCACACTGTAGTAATAGTGCTGGATAGGAGCCAGCAATAAATTAGGGATATATCAATATTTCAATGCAGTAGTATATGATTCCAGGTATTCTCACAGAAGGACTTCGGTTACAAGTACTATACAAATAACAAGATACAGACTGTATAAGGAAACTGAAACCAGCAAAAAATGAGAAATTAAAAAAATTATAATATCTTGATACTAATATAGAATGAGACAAGCCAAGACGGAAGTTGCTGTGCTGTTAGGAGAGCGTCAGCACTTTCACCCGGTTAGACCAGGGTTTGATTCCCGGTTGGGTCATACCAAAGACTAAATGCTTACCTGTGCATTCTCGAGACGCTCTCAGCACAAGGGTTTGGAGCGGCCAAATGGGGGGGTAGGGCATTGCAAAGTTGCCGTCTGCGTTTGATTACCCCTACTCCCACATTTAGGTACTGCCGAAGAGGCATGGCCCTATTTTGTGTACCTGGTGAGAGATTCACAGCTGACAATATCCTTAAATAGCGGGGCCTTAAATAGGTTTGATTCTCTGCTTGGGAAGCATACCATAAAAAAAGTGACTGCCCCTAGTGGAGCAAGTGCAGAGAGAATTTTTGCATCACTCTAGTCAGAACTGATTGTTATTAATATCATCAGCCCAAACCCGATTACGGAAACCACTCCCTCAGTATGCATTCCGTACAAAATTCGAGAGGAATAAGTGGCTATAGATAAAAAAAAACAAAAAAAGTTGTGCCAAGGTTCCTCCACAGGTCCATCATAGCAACAGTTGGATCCAGTTGGGTGTGGGGCCTTGCAAACAGATAACTGTACCTATTGACAGCTGTGAATCAGGTAATGGCAGAAGCATACCCCTTTGGCTATACCTTAATGTAGATGTGTGCGGGTACCTTAATGTAGAGGTGGGGTACCTAAATGTGGAGTTGGTGTATCTTAAAGGACAGCTGCAGGAGAATTTAAAGAGGCTAATATATTAGCTGGAGAAACACTGAATGCGTCAAATTACAGAGTTACAGTCCTTCGAAGTATTGCGCAAGATCGAGAAGCATCCCATCATGCAATAACAAATGAATGTCATACTTGCACAACCCTGCAAACAATCTTTGTTTTCTATTGAAATTTTACATATTTTCAAATAAAAGGCATTGGAGAGGATTGCTGTGTAGTGGTTGGTAGGTGGTGATGGTCACTTTGGTGGGAGAAGACAACAGAACCTCTGCTAAATGTTGACTTATTCAACAAAATGAAACAATGAAATACATGACATAACTTCCCGGGTTGTGCCTGGTGATGTCATGTGGTATTGTGAAATTGAGATTCTCCCCACTTTCTCTGCATAATGGACACAACTTTGAAGGCCAATAATTCCACATAGAAACAACTGTATAGTCATGTCTTCTCATTCTGCTCCTACAATAGAACGCTCTGTTGTATCCAAGCCTGTGCAGTTGCCTTTCATGGAGGTAAGAGGTGGGGTTTCGAACTGTACGAGGTGGGGGGGGACTTGAATGTGGGGTCTCTCTTTTTTGAGCAATGGGTAAATTCACCAACGGACGCAGCATGCCAATTGCCTAATTGTTTCTTTACCTATTTCTGTCTCTTCTGCTATGTGCGCGCAGTCAATGACAACTAAATTACCCAACAAATTACCTTTTTTGAAGTGTTTTGTATGACCTGACTAACCATCATTCAGACTTGCTAGAGGGATGAGGAGTAGACCATGGGGGGGGCAGTTGCTGGACTGTGTGTCCTAGTGTGCATGCAGTAGAGTGCCCTCCTGGCAAAAGAGAGATCTTTGGAGATTCTTTATGAAGTTCTTAGGAATGACCCAAAGTTGTAATCAAACAGGGATCACTCTGAGTCCAACCATTGTGCAATTTGTCAGTCAAGTCACACAGAGGAAAATGTATATATATGGGTTATATGAAAAAAAAGCAGAGTATATATATGGGTTATATGAAAAAAAAGCAGAGGTGTGTGCCATTTGCACGAGATCATTAGTTTTGTAATAGTAACTACCGAGAAATACTAGTATCATCAGATCATAACTCAATGCATGAATCACTGCTTCTCAATTTTGAAATGACCTTGAGTACTTTAAAGGAGAATTAAAGTCTGAACTTTGGAAGGTGGACCTAATATTGTTTATATAGAGACCATAACGTCATAACATCTTCCTCGAATTTCATCTAAGTATTGCATACTTTAAGACCTGTAACTTCCAAAGGACAGTGACGCGCCACTTTGATAAGGATTGTGATATCACCAAACCCCTAGTACTCCAAAGGCTTTTGTGTTCTTTATTATAATTTTGGGTGATCAATAATTCTAAATTCTAAATATATATGCAAAGATTTGAACCAATTTAGTACTTATTTTCTTTCCTGATACCCTCCAGGTGATCAATATAAAAAGGGTACATTGTTGTGCACAGTCAAGTGAATGATAGGTGAGAAAAGAAAAACAAAGAAATGTATCAAACGCCAGCTAGTAGGGGTTGTAGTGACAGCACAATTAGACTGTTCCAAGTTCACGGGCCATCACCTTGAGGGAAAATGGCGCGCCCGTTCTCCTTGTTTTAAACGCAATACTTGGGAAGGGAACAATATTTTTTTAATGGAATTTTTTTGTAGAAGAATGTTCCAGGACACACTGCGGCTCAAGTATGTAGATATTTCCAGACTTTATCTCTCCTTGAATGAGGTTTCCCTATTAGAAAAAAATAGTGAACAAATACTGGAGTTACAAATCACTTCAAGTCACAAAATTGGTGACAAATGCAATAATATACTGAATAAAGAATACAGTTTTACGACGTTCACGCCCTAATCTGAGCTGCGTTGAGTGAGTAAAATCAGATACTAGTCAGAATGGAAATAGCCATAGGAATGGGATAAGTTTTTTCTAGCGATAATATTCAAATCTTTCAATTATGAGTACCACTCCAAATCCTCGTACATTGCAGTCTTAAACGGTGGGATATTAAAAGTTTTGACCTCACAAGAGACAAGTTGGTATAAGCACAATGCATGGATGAAACATTTTCATGCACAATTATACTAGATAGCTGTTAAAAAAGTGCTGCCTTTGAGCTAGTAGCTGGTGGATATCTAGCATAAGTTTATACTGAAATAGAATATCCATATGGGCCAATTCCAGCGTTAGTTCGTTACATTTACTGCTTGTAACCAGTTCAACGTTGATCCTGTAAGATTGTCTTAGTTGTATATAAAGATTCATGTTAATGTGCGACATTAAACATTGGGTCCATATAACATCATCGACAAAAAGTTTGAGGAATCTTGGTGGATCTCTATGCAGAGTAGTACTTTTTGTCCTTTCGTTTTAGTTGCGTTACGAAAAAAATCTCATGGTTTGTACACTCGGTACATTCAGATTCTTCGCTCAACACCCGTGCTATGCAGCGGTATTTTTTATGTGTGGTGAACGTGAATTACGCGCGCCATACAACATCAAATAATTGGCCAAACATTTCATGGTGATGTTAGGAGAAACTGGGAAAAAATCTTGTTAGTTTGTTACGTTAGTTTCGTTACAGATTCATTAACAATGCTTCATGTATTGGAAATTCATAGAGCACTATAATTTATACCATTGCTTAATTTATGTATGCTAAGCCTATAAAGTTTGTTTGAATGAATTAGCAATGGTTCTCTCGAAAATGTCTTTGACAAAATTGGAAAATTCTGTTATTTGCATTTTTTAGAGTGAATACTGATTTTTTGCATCATCGAGATTGTAGCTTCAGCGTTGGGATTCACTGGATAAGTTGGTGCAACTTGCTGGGCTTCAACAAATGCAATGAGCTAGTTAGAAATGACACCAAACAACAATAAATTAATGTTTGCAAGTCTTCGACAGGCTCCTGAAGGTTTTCCATATTATAAGAGTGCATAAACTACAGATATTAGCAACAGGAATAGCAGCATTATTGCTGCTTGTTATGGCCACAGTTAACCTATAGAAACTAATTTTTAAAGAGACAAAAATTGGCCAACTCCAAACCCACCCATCCCATTGCAGTGATATTTTACAGTACTTGCAACCCATGAGAGGCAGTCAGCCAATGCCAGAAGAAACTGGACTATATAGGAGATCTGAAGGAATTGTACCTGACCTCCCTTGTGAAGCATGGATTATCACTGGGTGAATGGCCTAGGACGACTACACCTTGCAACCACCCCTCATTACAAGACATTCATATGATTCTACACTACTGCAATGGGCCACTGTAGGGTGTATATAGAAATGTGGGCATTTCCCTGAATGTTGGAAGGTAAAGGTTGCCTACCATTAAACTGTTTTTCAATTCTTCAGCAAACTTATCGGCAAGATGAGATGACCAGGCACATCTGTCAAAATAGGGCTACATTTGAATAACTGCCCCCCCCCCCCCTGTCATCCAAACTGTCCTGGCACATACCCTTAGCCATAATGAGTCGACAGATACCAAAAAGAATTACTATGCTGAGTGTGTATTCATTGTGCTCATGAACAAAAAATCCAATTTGATTAGATCATGGATATTCATTCAGTGGATGCCCCCCCCCCCCCCTCCCATCCATATCATTGCACATTACTATTTTGAATCAGCCTTTACCACCAAATTAGGCCTACATTAATCTTAAATTGGCAATCCCGATACTTGTATTCAACTGGTCATGTTACGGCTGTTAAATTATTTTGGCTATCATTGGAATGAAATTGAGATTCTGTGATTTTCCATGGAAAGCTCAAAATTACCCCAGAGACCTTGACCTACATTTCTGGAATCCCCTCATTCTAAATGATCTACACTAGGAGCCATTGTCTCTCATGTTGTATGGTTATTTGTTGGAAATCTGTGGATGCCCTTGACTACTACACACACGTGGTAGTTCGTTACATACCCTAATTTTGTGTAGTTTCGTTACATTTGTGTTAGTTTTGTTAGTCTTTGACATTGCTATACTAATAGGGGAGTTGACATACTCATTTTCTGTCCATGAGTACACTAGTAGAACTGGCGAAAATAGGTGTAAAAAAATTTTTTTATTTTTTACTCTTTCAAAATTATAGAAATTGTGAAATTTTGTTAGTTTCGTTACATATCAGGTGGGTGTGGTTCTGATTTTGTTCCTTTGACTTACGTACTATCACATAGAAATGAGAATTTTTGTTGTTGATCCGAACTAAACAGTACCGACTTTAAACAGGATAATATGTGTTTGAGTTGCTCAATTGTGTTTTGAATAACAACATTACATGACTATGCATGGTCTTTGAATGGAATTTCACCCCAACGTAGATTTGTCGGTTTTCAATACAACAAATTGCCAAACAAATCCTGTTGGTACGACAACTTTGAGGAGGAATTTAAATTTGAATTGTCCATTACACAATAGCATACTTTGTAAAGCAACATGAATCGTTTGAAATTCAGGCCCATGAGATGTTTAGCTGGAATGCCCATATGGATGTCAAATTGCTCAAAGAAATTTTGAGGGTTCCTCAGTTATGGAAAGCATTTACACTTTTACAGAATACAGCTCGACATAAGTGGCATATGAGACAAAAGGTTTTTAGAGTTTCCCAATATTAGAAACTACTGTTTTCTTCCAACAGTGTGACAGGATTTCCATTCGGATAGGTTGAGGGTTGCCAATCATCAATTGCTTTACTCGGCACATCACCTTTACGTATACGGTCATCATAATCATGGGCCCGTGTGGAGTCCTCTCTCACGATGACGTCAGCTATATTCTCTGGTTGCAGCCCTACGGACAACCTCAGCGACTTTAACCCCCCAGCATCTCCGCGGTGATGACCGTACCCGCGGGATGTTCCCGGGCAGCGACAATGCTCTTCCCCAACTGCAGAATGTAAGGAGAAAGGATATGAGTGCTTAGATCGCAGGCCCATGGGTTTCAGCCATGTACATTCACTGCAAGCCAGTCTGCAGTGGCAATGTGTAGCGATGCGCAAAAGGGCGTTCGTCAGTTCTATTATTTATTTCGTCGCGCCCAGAATTCATTGTTTTGGCGGTGTGCAGACTCAGAGCGCACGTCTACTTGCGAGTTTGGAAATCCGGTTTGTGACAGTTAAAAGGGGCTTGGATGAGATTTACGCGTATGTATGTTGTGTTTTTTGGTTTGGGATTCTGGATGAGTTTGCTGGGTGAAGCAAGAGAACGATGTTGGATGCTGGTGTGGTACAGTGTGCTGAGGGAGACTCTCCGGCTACAGTAGTGTGCGATGTGACTGTTCAGTAGTTAGTTGTAAAGTTTCCTCTTGGACCAGGTTTATGTGAGTTGAGTGAGTCATTTTATTATTATAGTTATGAATCAATCCTGTGGTCAGTCAGACTATCGAATCATCTCATAAACCAATATGTAAGGGTGGGCTGGGGAGTTAGATCGCTTGTCATAAATTACATTGATTCTTTGGGTTATTCGTCATCGCATTCTCGGTCAGCCTTTCCTCAGATCTTCATATCCTGGAAAGGTAGTCCACTCGCCGCCGATGCACAGTTGGGTCGTAGCAGCCTGTAAATTTACCGCCGATATTTCCTGGACTGCACCGAGTG
Organism: Sclerodactyla briareus; assembly: GCA_026419785.1. Lineage (NCBI taxonomy): Eukaryota > Metazoa > Echinodermata > Holothuroidea > Dendrochirotida > Sclerodactylidae > Sclerodactyla > Sclerodactyla briareus. Next base: position 100,234 of record JAODTK010005751.1, on the reverse strand, counting down.
CAACCCATGGAACTTACACAAATGCACCTACGGAAATGTTGTGATCTGATATGATATGCTTCTACAACTGAACAAGAGTGCCAATGGGATGGTAGCTCACCTATCAATTTGTACCAGTTTCATGCACATTTGATATGAACAGTAGAAGCCGCTTGACCATTTGAACCGAATGGCCAAAATTTAACCCTAGATGACCTTTGACCTCAAAATCTTTGAACCCCCATAAGTACCATTTGTCAATGACTATACTGCCTAACTTTCATGATCGTCCGATTCGTTCCATACGAACAAAAGCCACTACCCAGTTGAAAGAAGCTGGCCAAAACTTGGCCCCTAGATGACCTTCCCATTCGAACTGTGGGAAGAGAAGCCACTTGACCGTTTGAACAAAAATGGCTGGAAATAACCCGTAGAGGACCTTTGACCTGTATGCGTTATGTTACCATTAGTCAATTAATGATATTGACCAACTTTCAGGTCTTGAATTCAATCTTGGAAGAGAAGCATTTTGTTTGTTTGACCCTCCAAAAATGACCTTTTTGGCAAAAATGACCCCTGATTGACCTTTCACCTAAAACTCTGATGGTATGTACAAATTAGTCAAAGGAGAATAACTGACCACGTTTCATGAACATCTGATTTGAACTGTAGGAGAACAAGGCGATCGCCAAAAAGGTCTTGCTGACTGCTGCGATTCCAGTTGTTTGTTTAATACTAACTACACAAACAACCAACTAGTTCATGCAGACCATCGTCATGTCAAACGAACATCTCATATTTTCACATATAATACATAAAAATTCCTAAAAGAAACATTCCTAGAATAACTGACCAATAAGTTTACTCTTAATACAAAAGTCCCTTAAGTTTTTTCCTTCGTCTCCAAGCCACCCAAGAAACCCCCCCCACACTTCTCTCCCATAACAGACCCAAATTGGAGAAGGTTTTTATCGCTCAGTCAAATCACTTCTTTGACCCAAAATTCCAACTTGAAATGTTCTAAATCCCTTAGCAGCCCGGGCTTCTTAGCTTTTAAAATCATTGCCTTTATTTTCAAGCCGCCCGGACATGCCATCCCCCCCACCCCCCACCCCCTGCCAGGCACCAAACACCCTCCCCACACACCAACCAAAACATCCCCATGCAGCAGTCGAAGATGTCCCAAAATATATCTTTGTGTTTTCTTGGAAACCGCCACAGTCCCCAGGCAAGGAAGAGAGGAAAGAAAAATTTTACAGTATTTTTGAAGGTCAATCAACCTAATCAAATTGGTGGGTAAGAGAGGGTTAGCTTGTGAGTCAGATTATAACAGCACAATTGTCACAGGAGCTATGGTTTACTCGTTCCTAGGCTTATTCTAGCAGAAGCTATTATATGATGGAATTCCATCAACCTTCCTGCACATCGAGCACATCAGATCCAGAAAATGTTAACAGACCATACTACTGAGTTTGGCGAAATTCTTACAAGTTTGGAAATTGGAAATATTATGCCAAATTAGGCAACATACACTGACCTCTTCTGACTCAAAGGGTGATTCCTGTACAACATGGGAAATACAACAAACTTTCGAAAATTGCATTAATTATGCAATTAGACACATAAATAACCTCCCGTGACCCCGACTTAACTTTTAATTTTATCGGGAATAAAACTATGGTAGGACCACATCCACCAAAGTTTCGTGAGAATCCGACAACTTAAAAAATTCGCAAAATCATGGCAAATTAGACCAATAATTAGCAGATTTTAGGCTGAAAATCATATCAGTTCATCTCCCTGTCATCCAAGTCCGACATGCCAAATACATCACAGTAGCACATTTGGTTCTTGCAGAATCTTTAACGGAGCTTACACCAATGAATTACATGAAATACGCTAACTACCCAACGTAATTAATGAATGTGCTGCCCAAAATCTAATCAGATCGTGTACACCAACCAGGTGCCTACACACAAAATTTCGTCATAATCGGCCTCACGGTTTGTGAGAAATCCTGCTAACGAGAAAGTGTGACATAAACACACAACACGGCCATAGTGACACAAGGTATCCTCATGAATTTCATTCAGGCGAGATAAAAAGGTGCTTAAGCGTTTTAACAAAATGGCCAGAAATGACCCATTGATGACCTTTGACCGCAAAGCTACCACACACTGCAGGAGAGGTAGCAATTTTAATCAATTGTGAACAGGACTAATAGATAGATAAATACACACGCAGGATTCACAATAGATCACCAGGCATGCTGTGGTGTTGAGCCTAAAAACTAAGAGTCATAATCCATCGGAGCCTACCCTCGGTGATCCAAAAGTAATCCTCCATACTGGATTGACGCTTCTATGTAGAATATGCAGATATACGTCATGTTCTTGTAATTGCTATGTCTATGTGCAAGGCATGTACAACCTACCTTCGGCATCAGCCCCAATACCTCCCATATATTGGGCCCGGGAGAATCACGTTTTGAAATGGTCAATTCCGTGCGGCAAAGTAGGCAACACTCTGCATTTTCCCGCGCTCGCAAGACGCCGTTTGGTCGTGCAATTCAGAGCCATTTTTACCTGTTCCGTGAAAGTCTGGCTTACAAGCATTAACAACTAACCTTGAATTCCACTTACAAAGTCTTATCAAACTCCTCCCTCAAATACCTAGAGTGGCAATCAGTAATATATAGTGGAGATATCTTCATCACAATAGCCACGTTGCACTGGCATGCACCCCACGTAACGCCAACCATAATAGGTCTAACAGGGGCCGGAAGCCGATCTCACCATATGGCGCAATCGACACGTAGAGGATGGCGGAGCTGATTCATTATAATTAACAGCACGCCGTGGTTCATCCACTGCAGGATTCACTGTGCCACATAAACAATAGACACAGTACATGGGTGTTCACAAATGCCACACCGAAATTGCCGGCAACTATGCACAACGCAATACTATCGCTCTTCTCGCCGCGATTGGTCAGAATAGGAACAGAAATTAAGGGCACGGCACTTAACCCCATGGACTTAACATGTGTGCGTGTCCGCTGTCGCGGACGTGAGTTAATTAATTCCCATCCACGTGGCCTCTAAACTTTTTTTTTTTTTTTTTTTTTTCCCAACCACAGTTTTAGACTAGGCCAGTAAACGTGCCCTCCTCATTGGTTCATTGACAGCAGAAGTCACGCCCCAATGCACAGGGGCCGGTGCGGTGTCTGCCGCTGTAGCAATTCTTGGAAAAGTACTCCTGGGTGTTGGGGTGTTTCCTGTTGTTGAAGACCGGGATCGGAGTTCGGCACATAAATTGAATAATTAAAACAAAATATCAAAGGCTTTGGTGAGTGTATCCAGACTTACATCAAAAAAACGATCACAGTTTCAACAAAGGGGATTAAGATTGAAAGGAAATGGAGACTGCAAATTGATTCCATGATAGGCAAGCACAATTAAATACTGAATATAATATCGAAGGCTTCGGTGAGTGTATCCAAATGTATATCAAACAACGATCACAGTTTCAACAAAGGGAATTGGGATTGAAGGATAACAGAGACTGCGACTTGATTTTGTGATAGACGAGCACAAGTTCCGCGGAATCCACAATTTTTCCGTAATTCCGCGATGACGGCCGAAGTTTGCGCATAAATGTTATCTGCGGATCGCGGATTCTCCCGGCCCCTACCTATATCATGAGAAGGAAAAAAAGTCCCCCACCCCAGTGCTGGAAGGTGATTGCACAAGTGAATACAGCAAAAATACTGGCACTGTTCACATTCACGATGCTCTGCCTAGAATTGTCTCTGCTGATTCCCTTCAATTTAAAGTAACACCAATTGTATGTTGCTGATACAATGTTACACATAAACTAGACACCAATGGTGTTGTAGCTCAAACCGTACAAATGTTGTAACAAATATCTGTTTGCGGGGAGCATCATGGGTCAATTCAGATTGCGATATTTCACCACTTTTTCACAGAAATTGCCTAATTGACCTCAATTACCGCAAAGCAAGTTGGGCCTTGGACCTTAGACCGAAAATACTGAAAAACCCCAAAGGTACGGCTATTACGCTCTTACACACGAAGAGCCGCACCGGCTCCGCGAGAGCCGAGATGGTTGGAGAGACGGGAGAGCCGGGACCCTGAGCTAGAGAGTTGATTTGCTCAGGGTGGCCGGACGAGTAGGACCCCCCCCCCCCCCGGCTCGGAGAGCCGGATTAGGAGAGGGTCCACGGGCTATGTGGAGCTGGAGAGAGCCGAGGATGAGGCGGTCCAGGTCGTGGATGCCAGTCCGACTCAGTGGAGAGCGATCCACCCCTCGGGAGAGCCGTTTCACGGCTTGGGAGGAATTAAAAAAAACAAAAAAAAAAAAGGGGGGGGGGGGGGGGGGGGGGTGCCGATCTGGCTCTGGGAAGCTGGGAAGCAGTCCGGAAGAGTCATCGCGGCTCTGGGGTCAGGGCGGAGAACCGACTGGCTCGAAGTAAAAAAATGCAGAAGAGTAAGTCCGAGGCTAGGGATAGCTGGAAGGACCCATGGCTTGTTAGCGCCGGTTGTGGACTACGGAAAGTGGCAGAGTCGCCTGGGGTTCGGAAGAGCCAAGTCGTGCGCCAAAAGGATGCCGGAAGCTGGAAAGACGGACCCCCGGCAGGGAGATCTGGTCAGGTTGGAAGAGTCAGCCCACGGCTCCGGAGAGCCGATCAGGAGGTCCGAAGAGTCGTCCACAGGGGAAGAGCGGATCAGGAGGGCCGGAAGAGTCGACCCACGGGGGAAGACCCAATCCAGAGGGCCGGAAGAGTCGGACCACGGTTCTGGAGATCCCGAAGAGCCGGGAAGCCAACCCAGCGCGGGCGGAGGAGTTGGGTCCGCAGCTGTGGAGTGCCGTGAGGGCCGACACCTGGTTCGGTAGAGAGATGGACGAGCCGGCTCTCGGAACGGAAGAGCCAAGCTTGCCTCCGAGAGCAAAACAAGTTTGATCCGCAGCTCAGTAGAGCCGGCGGGCCGACCCAACGCTCATGAGAGCCGACCTGGCTCTTCCCCGGGGGCCGGGAGAGTCGGTACGGCTCTGGAAGAGCCGATCTTGCCTCGCTGATCGTAACAAAGTTGGCCCGCAGCCCGGTGAGCCGTTGATTGCCGAAGGCGTGCGTGGAGGGCCGGAGAGTCGGTCCAACGGCTCTGGATGGCTGGACAGCCGACCCACTGCTCATGAGGGCCGGAAGGTAGGTCGGCGGCCGTGGAGAGCAGACGTGGCTCGGGGGGCGGAAGAGTCAGGGCAACTCCTGGCTCGGGGGGAGCCGACCCATGGATTGGAAGGGCCGGGAAAGACGTTCACGGCTCTGGAGAGCCGATCCACGGCTCTGGAGAGCCGATCCACTCTCTGGAAGCGATCCCGATCCCCGACTCTGGAGACCGACCTATACGGCTCTAGGGCCTCTAGTGAGCAAGGCCAGGGCTGGGAGCCCAACCGCCGGGGCACTTCGTTTGTCATTGGGGTCTGACACGGCCAAGCTGGTTGTGGGCTCCGGCTTTGGAGAGCACGGCGGCTCCGGTTCTGTCCGTACAGGGAGCAGGCCGAGTCGAGCGAGCGTGCCGGCCCAGGCTGGTGGAGAGGATGCTGCTCTTCGCCACTTGGGCTGTGCTGGAGACCTTCCCGTGTAGGAAGCGCGTTCGGCGTAGACTTCGAGTTAGAGTCGACTTCTTTTCGTTGATCAGTCAACCCAGCGCCTAAGCACGTCAATGACTGTCGCTGTGTACCCCATATCCCGGCACAAGGCTCCCTGGCTGATCCGCCTGTCATCGATGTAGATGAAGACGTCGAGGCCCGAGGCATATCAACCTGGAAACCTGTCCCCTGAGGTGAAAGCCCAGTCCTTCATTCTGCGGCATTTCGGTCGAACGAACAACTTATTGAGGGGCGGAATTTGCGGCCGGGTTGCACAATTGATGTTGCTATCGACGCCTTCTTCAGTCGAGGTGGCAGTAATCGCTGACATAGATGATTCCCCCGCTGTGCGGGCAGCCGGTATACTTGAGTCTCCGCGGTGAGGTCGTAACACGGCGGACCACCACACCACCACCCGAAACCCAAACTTCTGCCAACACGTTCTGTGGGAGCTGGGCTGTCCTTCTTTCTTGGAAGGACCGGTGCTGGGGCTGCTCCGGCGGCGGCGGCTCCTGGAAACCGATAATAATCCGCCGGATGGCGTGCAACGCTCTCTCAAACCCTGCAACACCTCGCCTCTCCCTCGGATGGTTTCTCCAGACCGAGTCCCCCTGGAGTCGCCTACAAACGGTGGGAGATGCTGGAGGGCCGAGTACGATTTGCGGCTGCTCTGGAGATAGCTGCTTTGACGCCAAGAATGGAGGGACAAACGGTGACGGCCCTGCTGCATCGGTATCTCCCCTGGAGAAACGCTGAACGAAGGATGAGAATGGTCCAAGGAGTGGTCTAGTCGGGGAAGCTATGAAGCTTCGCCCACCGCTTCAAGTCACTAAGCTACCCAGGTGACGGGACTTGGACGGCCTGTCGATACTCCCCAAAAAACCGCGTCGGGCAGCCAATTCCCCGGTTTCCCGCCGTGACGATGCGGAACCCATTATGGATGAAGGGCGGCTCCTCCGCCCGTAGGAAGAGGCCTCTGGGGGTGTTACGGCACCCGTGCCGGAACTGGCTCGGTCCGCTCCCTCCGTGCCGGGATGGTGGGGGCCTACGTTCCGGACGGGGGATTGGCACCCACACCGGACCGGCCCTGTCGGCTCCCTCCGCGCTGGGAGGGGGCCTCCGGCATGGACGGGGGGGTACGGCCACCACGCTGGACACAGCCCGGTGGATCACCTCTGAACAGGTAGGGGCCGGGCCGAGCTGTTGCGTCCGAAGCCAGCGGCCAGGACCGGGCCATCCGGTCCGGTTTCCAGGACCGCCGGCCCGGCGTGCACGGCACCGGCACCGCCTGTGACGGGCCGGTTACCGCAGTCAAACCGAGGCTCACCCGGCCGGACCCGGGGTTGGGCGGCTCCCTCCACGCCGAAAGGGGCCCCCGGTCCGTGACGGGCGGGTTCCCGGAGTCCAACCGAGGCTCACCTCGGCCGGACCCAGTTGGGTCGGCTCCTCCGTGCCGGGAGGGGCCCCCGGCCCGTGACTGGCGGGTTCCCAGAGTCCAACCGAGGCTCACCTCGGCCGGACCCAGTTGGGTCGGCTCCTCCGTGCCGGGAGGGGCCCCCGGCCCGTGACTGGCGGGTTCCCAGAGTCCAACCGAGGCTCACCTCGGCCGGACCCAGTTGGGTCGGCTCCTCCGTGCCGGGAGGGCCCGGCCATTGACGGGGCGGGTCACCGCAGTCCACCCGAGGGCTAAACCGGCCGCCGGACCCGGTTGCGAGACAGCCAAAGCGGAATCGAGGACATTTAGGATCACCCAGCCCAAAGTTCCTAGGACCGGGATGATCCAGAGCTCCATGCCCGGGAGATGCCGGCTAGACCGGACTTATACACCCCCTGCCGCCGAAGAGGCCGAGCTCAAGTCTTCTTGGTACTCCCTTCTTCCTCCCAGGGGTCTTTCTCGCGACACTGAAGACGCCGACGTCCATCTGGCGACGATCCCTGCCTTCTCACTTCCGACGTCGTGTGATGTCCGCACCGTGGTTGCAGGCCCCGGCGCACCATGACATACCCGCTATTCTCGAGTCTGGCCCAGCAGCGGGGCCGCTTGACGAGCCAACAAACGACACATTTCTCCATACCTGAGAGAAAGCCCGCTGAGGAAGTCTTTACCTCCATGAACCCTCGTTCACGGGACCTAACGTCAATAGCAGGCTACGTAGCAAACATAAGAAACCCCAATTAAAATATCGGCGGTACAAAGGGGGTAAGAGTCCCATTGCCCCATAACTGGGATAAAAAGCCGCTGAGGCGTCGCTATTTCCATGAACCCCTGCTCAGAGTCCATACAAAGTAATTGGTATGCATAAGTACCACAACATTGACCGATCGAGATGGAAACGGCCCAATTCGCCCTACCTTGGGAGAAGCCCGCTGAGAGGGGGTCCTCGCATGACCGGGATCCCTCCACCGCACGGGCATAAAGTCAATCTATAGCACGTGGAAAACCTGGCGTACACATTTGAAACCTTGACGATCATAGTGGAGTCGCCAGCGGCAAATATGTCATTCCCAACTACTTGACAGTAAGAGATGTACATTGCCAAAAAGTACAGCTACCCCAAAGGAGGCACAGCCGATATCATGCATTAAAAACCCATCCACAAACCGTGGAAACTATGGGCAGTTTTAACATTACAGTAATACGACTCGCACGCAACGGCAACATTCCTGCATGAATCCACAATACATACAACGATGAAGGTCTTACTCTCCGCGTTCCCGTTCCCCCCCCTCTTCACTCGACTTACATAACTAGAATCCCTAGCGCTACGCGTAGCGCGCGGGACACCCCCACCCCAGGGACGGGAAGGGGAAGGGAGCAAGAAGGGGAACCCAGTGGGAAGATGGATGGAAGAGGGGCGGGCAGGCAGGCAGGAAGCAAGCACCACCCCCGGACAACAAAGTCCCGCCCGGCTGCACGTAACACAGTAACGGGCCCCGAAGTCACACAACCGACGTGGATGTAGGCATAGGACGTGTGACATGAATACCCGTGTTAGGTGCAGCTTTTTAGGCAAACATAAGGACTTAGCACAAACGAGATCGAGAGAGAAAATAAGTTCCTCCAAAAACTACATAATCCCTTCTGCCAGAATAATTGTATGGAACAGGTGAAAATCAACTGTAGACATGTTGATCCAAATGATAGAATGAATGATAATAGTCGTAAGACCTAAACAGAGGTGAAATTCTCAGATTCTAATGCCAAGATGCTCACTTTGTAGAGAAACGTCTTGCAAAAGAGAAGGGCGGTGGGGTGGCCCACCCCGACTTTTGTGTTATTGCCTGATGTTCAATGGTGTGGGGGGGGGTGCATGTTCCAATATGGGGTTAAGTTGAATATCTGAAATAGATTTAACAGATGCGAGGGCCTTTGTTCAGAAATTAAAACTGGATGACGTCATAATAGGTGGTCAGAAAAGCTGGGCCTCAGGCTTTTCCCGACTATTGTGACGTCAAATCGGTTTCGATGCGAAACCAAGGCCCAAGTATCCTGTTCATTATTCCCTCATTCATATAATGCTCAATTACTTTATTCCACTCCTCGTTTCATACAAAAAGTGTGGATATAATGTCTAAAATTGCAGCAAAACGTTTCCAGAATGTTCGATACTGTGCGAAGCTAACACGCACGCATGCACTTGTACATCGCGTATCAATGCTTGCGAAAAACCAAAAGCTTAACACCTCTCCAAATAGCTTGCGCGCATTCTACTTTGTGCGTGTATACATAAAAACGGAAGGCATTGTGTTTCGCAAGCTTACCTCATTTGGTCATCTAGTATTAGTATCAGAATATAACCAGTTTTAAAATTCCTTTTACACAATTCTACATACATGAGGTCCCGATGTAATTTATGAATGTTGAATAAAAGATTATCAGCTATTGTTTCAGAATTTGACCCACATAATCTGCGATGCATGACATGGATAATGTCCAATGTTCTTGTGCAGATAGGCATTGACGATTGAGTGGGCCGAAATAAGCTCCGGTAAAAATTAACGGGTTGCAAGACAGATTATGTTCCCAAACAGACTCGTTTCTAGAAGAGATTCTCCGTAGCTACTTTTAACGCATAAACACAACACTGCATACTCTTCGCGCCAGTGCTTGATTTCGTGCGTGCTATGTTCAACAATCTTATGGAGGCGGCATGTTGGAGGCATGTTGGATACGAACATTTTTCATGGCATCAAATCTAGCAGGCGTTCCCTCGTGAACGTCAGAGGGGCCCTCTGTACAGGTAACAAAATCCATTTTCACTGACTTCAAGTCATTTTTTGGCACATAACCTCTCAACAAAATTATGGAAAGTTGTGACCATTGTACTTTATAACATTCAATTTCAAGATTCAATACGGTACCTAGTGATCAAACCTGAACTACGAGCAATCACAATGTTATAAGGCTGGAGCCCCAGCATGAGGGGGTCAGAGGGCACTGACCTTGTTAAAGGTTGGTAATTCACAGGGCCTCATCTCTTTTACGGTCCCTCCCAGGGCCCTCTCTACAGCCTGATCTGCCTCACCAAATCCTTCAGCTCCTCAGGCACTGAAACAGAGACATATAGGCCAACATGAGTAGGAATCAATCTCACTAGCATTGGAATGAGAAGATTACGAGGACTCTTTATCATATCCTCGCTGCTGAGATATTATGGTTTTCGCTTCGCTTTCCTCCTGAGCTGCTGGGAGATTATCATACTACTGAAGTCTGAATGAGCTGAAACTACACACATGTCTGTTTTAGTGAAATCTCAGATGGATTTGAGAGGCATTGCCACATGGCTGGAGACCTCTGATTTGCATATTTCAGCAATTTCGGGAAGATTGCCAGATCTACACTAAACTTGGTAGATGTGGACCACGTCAGTCTGCACAAAAGTGGAGGTCAGGTCATCCAAGGTCAAATTTAAATAATTTATGCAATTTTCAAAACCTTTGGCTATAGGCGATATGGTTGTGAGAAAAATGGAGGTCATTTTTCAGTCATCAGAGGTCAAATTTGTGTGATTTATGCAATCTTTTTCACTTGACCGATCATACCGAGCTGTATCTTTGGAGTCATGAAAACTTTTTCAACGTCTACCGAGACTGACTCTCCCCATTCAAATGTGGAGATATACACGTCAACAGTTTACCCCATCTGCTGACATGTCTAGTTTCACACAGAGGTTCTGGTAACTGCCACAATGGACAACAGGATATTTAGGAGGTAATGTCCTTCCAGAGAGTGGTACTACTATATCACCCTGCTATTTACAATAGGGAGGGATGTGGGTTAGTACTAGTAGTAGTAGTAGTTGGCGGAATAGACTCGCAAGGTCCCTTGGTTGACATGAGGGGTCACTAAGAGGGTGACATATTGACCCCTGATGAGGAGGCAATATGTGCAGTCAGCCAAGTAAAATAATGATCAGGGCCGGGTGTATCTGTGGAGCACTAGGATACTATCCAAGATGAAAAGATAGATCTCAGTATTGATATTTTAATTACTACCTGAACGATCAATATATGATGGCAATGTAGGACTAGAAATTCTGAGATCGTTATCACAAATTTATAGTCATTTTACAGTCATAGTCACATTGGCTCATTACTAACAGCACAAACACGGTGATGTCAGTCACCGACTGTCATTGACCATTTTTGACACTGAATGTAGCTGACATGAATCTGAGCTTGTCACTTACCACAGGATTGACTATTTGACTGCCATCAGTTGAATGCTCTCTTTTATCTATACAACAATAGTCTTTGGTATAATCTGTTCCTGTTAGAATATGCACAGGATACACTAGGACCAAACTCTGACTCCTAAAGTAACATAGAAAAAGGAGAGGGGAGGGGGGAGCATAACACCTACTAAGGGAAGCCTCGTGGTCCACTGCCTTTCCAGGATTTGTCCATGGTGATGTGACGCTCCCCACCTTTGCCCCCAGCGCGACTGCACCGACGGTGATAGTGGCCCCACTCTCGTGGCCGAGTAACCGATGGGTATATCTGGGAACTCTTTCTTGTAAGCCTGAAGATATATAAAGCAGTGTGGATTGGTGAAACCATCATTACAGAAAGATTTGGCTTCAGGTCTCTTTTAAACTAGTGCTCAGGTGATATTGAGGCAGGGGTGTGATCAAATCGCAACCTTCTCCTGGGACCATCATTTCACAACCCCCCCCCCCCCCCCCCGCCCACCCTCTCCAACCGATGGTCAGTGAACTCCATGATCGGACTTACGGGGTTGAAATTTCAGAGGTTCATGTAAGAATATAGTTTCAAGTTGTGTGCATTACAAATTTATAAGTTTCTGATCCTCCAATTCGATTGGTTTTGCAGATCTGCACTGTTTCCACATTGCACAATAAATTATCAAGAACATATCTCGCTCTTTTAATTTTTAGAGCCTACCAATTCAGGAATCATGCTTACCTACCGACTAAGAAATTCTGGCTAATGTTGGTGGGCAAAATTGAAGAATTGCCTACATTATTTTAAAACCAAATTTCCACCCTTCCCGACCACTTTCTTGGAACATGGAAAGTCCCTACCCACCAAGCGGAGCAGAAGATTCAAGCTTAATGTGACTGCTCGCAGCCGACTGACAAGACTTATTGCAAATATCCCTATATTACACCCCAGAATGTCAACTGTACCACAACGGATCATGAAGTAAAGACCAAGGACCTCGCCCATCACAACTGGCAGTTCAGTCACCTAGGGAAAGAGGACCGGTGACTGCTGGATCTCAAAACTGGAATTTTCTCTTGGCAAACATCACCGATACCACTGTCATTTTTCCGCCCGAAGATCAGGGGTAATATCTATTGAAGTGCTCTTAACATAACTAATATTATGACAGGAAGTTCAGAGTTATCCCCTTTATATGACGAGCAGTGAATACAGGGGGTCTATACTGCCACATTACCCTAGCAGCAGCGGGCAGCAGCTGACCAGTATGGCAGGCCAAGGCGGACCACAGACTCACCTCGATACATCTGAGATGGACGTCCTCTGCCTCCAGTGTATAGGCACTAGTACACTGCAGGAGACAGAAGTCAGTACCTTTGTCCTTCAAGATCTTGTACACCTGAGGAGAGAGGAACACTTTGTAAAACTTTGAAATGGTTACAGGATGATGGATAACTTGCAGTGGGAAGTCTACAGTATATTTCATGCTTTTTCATATTGTTTATTCTTATAGTATACTTGCCGAGCACAAAGGATCAAACATATTCAAGGCCCAGCGCTGGTGCAGACCTGGATACTTCACCTTATTGTCAGCTGTGAATCCATCATCAGGCACACGGAACATGAAATGTCTCTTTGGCGGTACCTAAATGTGAGGGGTGGGGGTCATCACACGTAGACGGCAACCATTTTTTCAAGTCTCGAGTATGGCCGTCCATACTGCGAACCCGGGCCTCCAGGTTGAAAGGCCGATGCTCTACCAATTGTGCCAACCACTCAGTTCAGACTATCAGAGTCAATGGACCAGTGGTAATTCCTGTACACTCATCAAGACAAGTTTAAAATTATTTGAAATTGAAGTTAAAATTAATTTGCATTGGTTCCATTTGGGCGAATTTCCCTATATGATGAACCTGAAGCAAGATCATGTTATTGGTTCTATATTGTCCTCCAGGATTCCTGTACATCCCATGAGAAACCCTAACACCAAATTTCAACTTGATTTGACCAAGCATTTTGGATTTTGACCCCAAATATGGGTCCAATAGGTTCTTGTACTCATCATGGGGAACATACATATGAAGCTTACTCATTCAAACTGGTTTAGTTCTTGTGTTTGCATGTGAAATTTGACTGAATAGTCAACTTTAACAATATTTTGCAAAGCTGTCAAAGGAAGTTCCTAATATTTTGCCCCTGACTTGAATTGGCGACATGTCATTTTTTTGGTTTACCTGTGCAGGAAGTTACAACAACTATTCATAATTCTGCCTGCCCGGCGCCTCTAACTTCAAACGGAATCTTGATCACATAACCCCTATACTATACTTGAAGAAACCCATTGGGCTTTCTGTTCAGGCAACGTAAACTAAATGTTCAAAATTTCTAGGTCTAAGCTCATAAGGTCCTCTATGGGGTAGCACCTTTTATCTCTGTGATCTTTTGAGTCGTCGTGTGGCTACCCGTTCTTCGAAACACCTCACACGGGAAAATATCTTCACAGACCTCGTCCGTACCAATTTCTATGGGGGCGTGCTTTTTCTCGGTATGTGATCCCCCCTCGTGAACTTATAGCTATTGCAAACTTTGTTCGTTTTAAATCTAAGCTTAAAACTCACCTTTTTAGAGAGTACTTCTGCTCTTGATTTGACTTTTATATCATCGCTTTTCGGATTTGCTCTTTGACGTTTTTGTTGATTTATGCTAATCTAACAGTTCTGTACTGTGTCTTATCATGTGAGATGCCTTGAGATGCTTGCCATGTAATGCGTTTCATAAGAATATATTTACATTACATTACATATTGAAAGTCGAAGTCACGAGACAACCAAGTCACATTGTCACTGAAATCCGGAATCGGTCAGACTCAATTTCAAGTCAATTGCCTCAAGTCCTCATCTCGCTTACCTCCCACTATCATGAGATTGCAGTGTTCATCGAAACCCATCTTGCTGAATGACTGACTCCCCATCAAGTCATTCCCGCTTTTTCATTTCATTTCCACATCCCTCCTGGATTTCCATTTACGCTCACTGGCTAATTGGAGCATTCAAAGGTCCCGTGGGATTTGCTTCTGCACAAAAGGTGGTTATTTTGCCAGCCATTAAGTCAACACACTCACCAGCAAGGGTTGGTTGTTTTTAATAATTGTGGCATTTCTCCCCACCATACAATATTTACTCTGGCTTACATTATTTTGAGCAAACTATTTACCAGGCTGTAGCTCTACTTGGCTAATACCGCATTCATGTCCGAAAAGAAGCTCACGCCAAATTGGAGCGCACCTGTGTTCAAGACCCTCAACTTCATGAGTTGTGTGCTAACAGACAGACAGTTGTAATTCAGTCTGAATGGAGTACTGTTCTTTTATATGATTGTGCTAGGAATGCTCGTTGCTCCGATTAATTTGTTGGTGTTATGCGCCTTGAACCAATGCCTATCATTTATACCTGTGGGCTAATTCTGAGAATCAATATCCTAATGATTTGTTTGGGGGGGGGGGGGGTGGGGGGGGGGGGGGGTGGGGGGATTGGGTTTGCGACTCAAGGAAATGTACCATCATTTATAGCCTCAACCCTCCCTAATGGGGCAAATGAAATAAATTTATGGGCCCCTGGACACAATATTGAGCAATAGTTGAAAAACAACAGTAATAATAAAGATCTAGTTCTAATAGTGCTTTTTCCATGTCGAAAACTTGCTCAAAGCGCTTCACAGATATTACCTGTGATCATTAGTATGTCACACCCGTACTATACAGCACGCACCACTTGCTTGTTCTCTCCCGACGCACCATTTCAGTACGTCACCTTCGGTCCCCGGGGGACCTCCCCATATCAAGCAGCCACATATGGCACTCGATAATCTTCACAAGTCATCTCACAAGGTAACCACTTGAACAGTGGGAGGCGTGGGACATTTTTCAGGAGACATGCCTTGTCCAACAGCACTGCGGCAAACTCGCAATCAATGGTTTTTGCAGTTTGGAGCTCTACCGACTGAGCTAATCCGCCTCCTGAATACCTGAACAAACATACAGACAGACCACGCCACCACCCTCAGCTATCTACCCACCTGCCAAGGAGACCTCTAACTAATATCAACTCTGACTATCATTCTCAGACAACCAAGGCCACTGCCGTGTGAGAGCTCACCCACCTCATGGAGTTCATAGACTGCATACTGAACAGTAAATCCGCTTAGTCACCCACTACTACCACCTTCAGTCAATGGGAACCACCTTTATAGTGTGAGAACATACTCACCTCATGGTGTCCATAGAATGTATACCAGAAGACGAACCAAAGGACATCCCTTCTCAGCCAATCCCCCTCTACTACCACTCTCAGTCAATGGGAACCACCTTTATAGTGTGAGAACATACCCACCTCATGGTGTCCATAGAATGCCTACCAGGAGAGACCACCAAAGGACAACACTCCTCAGCCAACTCCCCTCTACTACCACTCTCAGTCGATGGGAACCACCTTTATAGTGTGAGAACATACTCACCTCATGGTGTCCATAGAATGCCTACCAGGAGAGACCACCAAAGGACAACACTCCTCAGCCAACCCCCCTCTACTACCACTCTCAGTCGATGGGAACCACCTTAACGTGAGAACATACCCACCTCATGGTATCCCCATAGAATGTATACCAGAAGAGACCACCAAAGGACAACCCTCCTCAGTCATTCCCCCACTAATATCACCCTTGGTGAATGAGAACCACCTTGATGTGAGAACATAATCACCTCATGGTATTCATAGAATGTATACCAGAAGAGACCATCACTAAAAAACAACCCCTCCTCAGTCAATCCCCCACTAATATCACCCTTGGTGAATGAGAACCACCTTGATGTGAGAACATAATCACCTCATGGTATCCCCATAGAATGTATACCAGAAGAGACCATCACTAAAAAACAACCCCTCCTCAGTCAATCACCAGAATACCACCCTCAGTCAATGGGAGCCACCTCAATGTGTGGACATACCCACCTCATGGCATCCATAGAAAGTATACAAGACACCACCACTGGAAGAACAACCCTTCTTAGCACACCACACACTACTACCACCCTCAGTCTATGGGAACCGCTTTGATGTGAGACATACACTTTCTTTTTCATGGTATCCATAGACTGCATACCTGAAGAAACCACCATGGGACGGCCCTTCTCTGCCGTCTTGCTGATGTATGGAAGATTGTTGGTGTCCCCTGAGCCGACCTTGAAAAATGGAACCCCAAGTTTGTGCAAGAATTCAACGGCTTCCTGCAACATGAACCAGAAAGTCAAAAGGTTTAGTGATTCCTCAATACAATTCTGATGACCAGATGTCCAGACAGCAGACACAAGAACAAATTTCAAACCTAATCAAACCAACATTCTGTCCCTATTATTCGTTGTGGTTTACAAGGATTTTCTCACTGTTGTGACCTCTTCTGACCTTCGCAACCTGAGCCACATGAGTGTTTGTCTTTAACAAGCAAAAATCTGCCGAAATATCAAAATTTAACAAATTCCTACCAAAATTACCTCCAATCTACCCCATAGGGTTCCTAAACTCTCGACAAGCAGTACATACAAACTCGGCTTGACTGATCCTGAGCATTCTGGGCTTGGTTACAAGGTTTTTGGACTTTGACATATGTTGACCTCAGATAACCTCTGACCAAACAACTGGGTTCATGGGATACACACAGTCAAGTATGAAAAAGCGTCACACCTACCAGGTGGGGTACTTCAAAATTTTGCAACTGTAGACACACCTCTATACCCTTGACAGGTGAGTCTTGGGTCAAATACTATGGTCATACAATTAATGTTCATTGACACACCCATCAGTCACTTTGAGAACTGACAATTTCTTTTCAAATGACCCACTGAGTGGCCAGCTTTCTCAATTACTTCCACCACAACCCCAACAAGGCCGATCGCCAAAGTGTCTGCGCCTGGTCGCGTTCGTGGTTTCTAATATTCACTACACATACAACAATCACTATTTTATAACAGCAGGTACAATTGTCACAGGAGCTCTGTTTCTCGTCCTCAGTGCTTTAAAGATTCTCACTGGAGCTATTATATGATGGAAATTCAATCAAATTCATGAACCTCAAACACATCAGATCCGGAAAATGTTAAAGACCATACCTACTGAGTTTTTGCGAATTCTTACCAAGTTGTAATTGGAATTAAATTATAAAATTAGGCACATACAATGACTGACCTCTACTGACTTCAGCTGTACCTTTAAATGATCAGGATCAGAGGTGGATCACATCTACAGGTTTTGTGGAAATCCAACAAACTTTCAAAATTTGCAATAAATTTGCACATAGACACCTTAAATGAACCTCCCGTGACCCCGACTCTCACTTTTAAATTCTCGGGAACCATGTAGAACCACATCCACCAAGTTTCATAATTCGACAAAACTTGAAAATTTTGCATAATTCATGCAAATTAGACACTTAACTTAATTACCATATTTTAGGCTGAAACTCTAATCAGTTCATCTACCTGTCATCCAGGTCCTACCATGCCGAACTCTCAATTGTACACATAACGGTTCTTGCAGATCTTGCTAAAACTAGCCTCAAACCATAATTTAACATCAATAAGCTATTACCCACTTTAAGTCATGATCTTTGCTGCCCAAACTCTATCAGAATCGTGTTACACCCAACCCCGGTGCTACACACCCAAAATTTTCCTCATAATCAGCTCACGGTTGTGAGAAATCCTGCTAACACGAAGGGTGACACCCCACACTTACACACACACACGCCATAGTGGCCCACAAATTCTCTTCCTGAATTTCATTCAGGACGAGACAAAAAACACACACCCCTAGAGTCAGCTTTGTGGCTGTCCATTTAGGGATAAAGTGCAGTGCTCAATTTTTTGTGTTGAAAATTCTGAATTATGCTCCAAAGTGGCTGATCTGTAGCCAAAGGGCCCGAATGGGTGTCCATAATAATTTACTGGTGTGTTAAAGTTACTTTTATGCAAAATACTAAACGCTTATAATGAAAACCATGGCAATTATGCAATAAATACAGAAAGTGAAAATATTCACAAAACTTTGCCGTTTATTTTTAGTTTTCTGCAAGTTTACAGATCGGGATTGATGGGTGATTGATTGAGATTTTACTTGATTTGACCGATATGAAATGAAAATAACTTTGAGTGGACTTGCAGTATACCAGAAATCCAGGATATGTTCTACACTTGTACGAATGTTTAGTGATCAGGGAAATTCTTGGCAATTCTTCCTTCTCAATCCCTCCCCATCATATCGCCCACATTCCTGCCTCGCGAGAAAACTTCAGCAAACCAACTCATTTTCAAAAATATCTGCGTAAAGTGACAGTTAATATAACCCTGTGCTTACTTCAGTAAGGCTAAATACACTCACTCAACTACAACAACAAAGCCGCGCGCTCGGCCCACACACGTGCAGAGTGAACAGTGTTAATTGAATTACGGGTTCGCTACAGACAAACCACAGAGGGCCTTTGGTCTGACCGTTTGATCTCTGATTGGCTAAGGTTTCATTCTCACTGTGATTTCTGTTCAGGTTGCTTGGGCAACCAAACGTAGCCGGAACTGGCTACATACGTAGCTGAAACTGATGCTGGAATTTTGGTTTAATTTTTTCCAAACTACGTTATATGAGGCAATTTGGTGATAGTACAACTACACAAAGTATATGGTTAGGAAGTAACAAATGTTCTTTCTTAAAATATCTAAACTTTATGTGCATTAACCTTTCTGGAGTGATTTTTTGACTGTTCATAAATTATTGCATTACGGGCTGCCGCAGATGGAGGCGGCTGTTGAATGGCTATTATATTACTGCTGCGAATTAGTGTGTAGACAATCGGCTAATTTCCCTTGAAGATACATTGGTAAAAAATTTAAACTTTTCATCGGTCATATCCGATATTCGGAGAAAAGTGTAAAATATCTGACACTTGTATCGCAATTTGTGCGACCGAGATGGTATTGTTGAATGTTGCTTGTGCTGATTGATTATGTGTTGGCTGTATAATATGGGCTCCGTATTACTGTACTTTTAACTTATACAGACTACAGATTGCAGTCCCCCGACGGGCATTTCGCAACTGAAATCCATAGCCTGAGGGCCACGAGAGGACGCCCCCGGTCTAACCGGCGAGTATGATTTTTCGAGCACTGATATAGTGACGCACATGTAGGTTTACCTGCCTCTTTACTTGACACGACGCACATATAACTGACATGCCCAGGGTACAGAGTGTGTGTCATACGGTCGCCAGACAACTCCTGAGACAATTCCCACCCGAACATGACCCTTAACTTTTAGAAGACCTAACCCTAATCGACCATAAAAAAACATTCCTTGAGGGGAATTGTCTGGGTGTAAATTGTCCGGGTGGGAAATTCCGGTCAGGGTGTCATACAGTCCCTAGTACATTACCTTACCTCATCCATCCGAGGCGGAAGTGGATCCCATATCTGTTTGTCAACCATGAGCTCCTTGTACTGGTCGTGGCTGAACTCGAGAACTCCGTTTTGTTCCCGTAGGTCCTCCCCCAGGAGTTCTTGGAGGTGTATGGCCTTGCCAAGGCCAGCCTGTTGAACTTGTTTGTAGCTCAAGCTCGCTCTTCTGAACTTTGCACAGTCTGCCCCGGCATCCTGAAATGGAAGTACATGGAGCATCAATCATACTGGATCGGTTGACTCATTAGAAATGATCAACAGAATGTTACAATACCACATTTTTTTCGTCAACTGCTAGATGGTCATACCTGTATATGACGCGAAAACTATAGGAGCTTAGTGATTCCCTTACTCCACCTCTGATGTCCAGATACAAATGGGACATTGCAGCTCATTTGGACAACAATATGACATTCCTCACAAATTTCCAATTCTCACTAAAAACTGAACACCCACCCTTGGACAAACAATGGGTTCCTATACTCTCGATAAGGAAGCTACTCACTAAATTACACACGGCCTGACTAGACCTTACAGGATTCCTAGTGTTTTTGCAAGGATCTCCAACTTTGACCCCAGCTGATCTTTGGCTTTGACCCATTACAAAACATAGGTGCCTGTACTCACCCTAAGTAAAAAATGGAATTACATGGCAGCTTCAATCATAACTGATCGGTTTAACTGATTAGATAATGATCAACAAGATGTTACAATAGCGCCACATTCTGTGTGTTAACTGCTAGATTTGTTATCTTGCCATAAACTTAGAAAGCTTAGTGATTCCTTAACTCATCTCTGATGTCCAGATCCATGGACATTGTACCACTATTATGGACACACAAATTCCCAATTTTCACTAGAACTGACACAACCCTGACAGAATAATAGGGTTCCTTCACTCTTGATAAGAAAGCTACACACTAAATTTCAACTTGGCCTGAACCCAGCATCTAAGACCTTACAAGGATTCTAGTGTTCACAAGGATCTTTCAACTTTGGTGTTTGTTGACTCCAGCTGAGCCATTCCAAAAACAATAGGCGCTTGTACCCACCATAGGGAACATACTTTCCAAGTATAAGCTTCATTCATGGAGACCTGAACCAAGTTTACCATGTTTCCAAATGAATTTTGCTATAATATCCCAATCACACTGATTTCTTTTTTTTTTTTTCCACCAAAAATTACACATGGTTTAACCCTACACCGATAGGATTAGTGTTATCTCCGAAAGAATGCTACAAACCAAATTTCAACTCCAACTGACAAAGTACATGTATTGATCTAGACTTGAACCTTTGTTGACCTCACATAACCTCTAACTAACCCGAATCATAATGCTAATGTACTCAACATGAGAAAATACACAGTACCAAGAAGGCTTCATATCCATCTGGGTGGGTTGAGTTATCTTGTTTGCAAGCTAAATTTGACCAAAATAAAATACTTCAAGAATTTCATATCTTTGATAAAACATGACTCAAGTTTGACAAACTGACTGCATTTTGTGCAATGAATAATTGCAAATTCGATTACTTAATTTAGCATAGTTCATGTTGAGATCTACTCATCTCCTCTATATCCTGTCGTACAGTTTGTCTGTGATCTTGCTGGTGAGCTCAAACAATAACATATTGAGAAAGGCTAATAATCTTTACTCAATTAGTGACTGTGCCCAAAATCTAATCAGATCCTGTTCACATACCTGCTTCTACAAAAAAATTTATTCATCGATTTCATCCCTCTGCAACGAAAAGTGTGACACACACACACACGCCAAAGTGATTGCGAGGCACAAAACAGAAGAAACTGAAGCCTTTTTATATTTACAATCTAAGTCTTATTCGAAGTTGACCGATGCTTGTAATCATTAAAGTTTTCATTGTTCTCCTTCTCTGGCCTTGATTGGCCTTCATCTGGTACTGTACCAACTGTGCCCAGTCAAGTCAGAGGACCATTTGCTAAAGTCACTCTCAGTCTTGTTTCCTTCTTTCAGCATATTTGTTGCACAGGTTTCTAAATTCATGCACTCATTGTACTGTATTTCCCATTAGAATACTATGATTTAACCACCACGTTTCAGCAGCACTATCATTAAACACACATTCATGTACACATACACCATTACACATTGGTATGAGAGAGCTTTGGCTTGCCCCCCGTGGGATTGAAGGTTGGAATCCTAGTTGGCCAGTTGGCCCATACCAGAGACCAGAGACTTAAGCAGCAGTACCTGCTGCTCCTTGCCCGCTAGCACTTCAGCCGAAAATTGGATTTGAAGCATGGACATCCCGAGGGGTAGGCAATTTGCAAGATGCTCTGCATGTGTGTAAACTGAAACAGATTCTCGGCCAGAATTTCAAATTTTACTGGCGAAAGTCATGCTACCTACCCCTGATTCTGAAATGGCTTCGTTTTTAATCACCACCAGTGTTGGGGGTCCTGGTCTTGAGACAATTCTGAAGGACAATGACTCAGACTCGGGACTCGGCTGTTCCGACTCAGGGACTTGGCTCGAGTCCAGTTCAAGACCGTACAAAAGAATCCAAGGAGAATACCCAAAACTTAGGGGAAAGGATACTGCAGAATTTTGACATTGACATTACTAATTATAAACATTATGTACTGTTGTCCTTGTTTGTCAATGTCATCAAAATTCACTCATTTCAGATTTGAAGTCGGTCCACAATGTGGCCGTTGACTGACTGACTGCGCTTTAACTGAAATGGCGGTGAGAAGTGGGTGGCATCCTAAAGGAGACTACAACTGTTTGACTGACTGCAAAGACGGAATATGTGATTTTCCTGACAGGAAATGGTAATGTTATGAACTTCGTTGATGATAACTTGCAACAGGTACAAGTGTGAAATTAGTTAAATCAATTTTGCCTTGGGATGATTACAATGCAATATTACAATAAACTGTGTACCTGTGGGCTCATGCACTGTTCCGCTACTGCAATCTTTGCTGTTTTGAACTCATACATATATTTCCTGTTTTAAAGGATCAAGAAGTTGACTCGAAAGCTACACCAGGACTCGGACTTGCCTCAGATGTTTGGACTCGGTGGTGAGAACTCGTCTGGACTCGTATTGGCTGAACTTGAACTCCATAACTTATCACCACTACAACTGATTGGTCCAAAAACACAGATTTGCTGCAAATGCCTTCAAAATCACTTCTTTTGCATAATCATTATTTTGGCAATGCTTTGGGATATATACTAGCAAATAAATTCTACTTTGCACACCATACGAAAACTATCTCTAATAACCTTTCGCACTTTGATGAGATCCTTCGCAATCTGCATGTCCCCCTGGTGGTTCTGTCCGATCTCTGCGATGATGAAAACATGGGGTCTCCTCCGATCATCCTCCCAGGGGCTATTTTTTATTTCTCAAATTCCAGAGGCATTGTCGTTGTCTGAATCTGTATACATTGAAATCAGTAGCATTCAGAGCATGTGGGATTGCGGCTGAAACAAGGCGATCCCCCCCCCCTGGTTGCACGGTCAGGTTTCTTCTACATAGTCCAAAATGCAAAGATTACAACAAGGCATTCCATGTGTTGCTTCCAGAGTTTTGTATTAGCATTTAACAGAACAGTTTTGCTAACTAATCAGTGAACCATTTCAAATTCAATAGGAACTGATTATTGAACCGTGTCTACCAAAGGAGTATAGTTTCGTTAAAATGACTGACATTGCCTAAAATTATTGCAAATCAAGACACAATTATCAACCTTCTTGACCCATTTTCTCATCTTAAATATCTTGGGACACTTGATACATTTCATGGAACCACAAACTTGAACATTTGCATGAATGAGCCCATTTACAACATGAATAACCCCCAGTGCCTCAAGTCAATGTTCGCACTTTGGGGGGACTGACGGGGGAGTAGATCATTCGAACAAACATGTGAACACTAAACAAACCTTCGAACAAAATTTGGAATAAACTATGGTCCAATCGTAAAGTAGATGTTGGAGCAGTAAAGGTGAGGCCATCGTTACATGAAAATCCAAGCAAACTTTGAATTACATAAATATGCAAATTAATATTTGAAAGATCTGCAGAGACTCTGAGATCCTGGAGAAAAAAGTTCAAACGTAAAGGTTAATCATACCCTCCAGGTCAATGATATTTGTATAATTATGGCAAAATACATTGAATGACCTAAATTGGGACTGAAGGTAGACCATATTCACCAATTTTCAAGAACAACTTTGATATTTTGCATAAATTATTATGCTGAAAATTTGATCCGTTCATTCTTGGCCTTTAATTCCCATCCTGGCACCTATGTTCAACCGTCACCATAGCACCTACGGTTCATCAGAATGTAAGGAGAAAAAAAAGAAAAAAGGAGGAAAAAAAAGGAGAAAAAAAAGAGGAAAAGGAAAAGAAGGGGAACAAAGAAGAAAAAGGAGGAAAAAAAAAGAAAAAAGGAAAAAAATAAAAAGGATAAAAAAATTAAAAAAATTAAAATCCTCAAAAATAGATCGCGTCACGGAACATGAGAGCTTTTAGTGACTCGAGTCGAGTCCAGGGACTCGAGTCACTTACTATTTCAATGATGAGGTATTAACTGCTGCAAAGTCTGTGACTCGGCCATGACGTCATTACAACACCATGGTTCATCTGTAATCTTGCTAACGAGCCTAAATAATAATTACATGACACCCCATAAATACCTACACACTTCCACCCTACAAACTGATTGCTAAGTCTCTCCCTGAACTTTGCTCAGGCGAGAAAAGAAGAAGGAAATTGAAAACTTGGAGGCATCGCAGTCACGGTCTTGTTGTGGAGGGTTTTTCCTTGAAAAAGGGAGCCCCTGACAGCGTCAAGTTCCATACACACAGAGTGCGCTGTAGCAACCCATTACAACTCTCCAACTCTGGATTCCATATTTTCTAAAAAAGTTTTTACCAGTAGTAGTATATTGGAACCAAACTTTGGGAAGCATATATTCGAGTTGAGGCCGCACAAAGATTTTATATATAAGCCGACTCTTTAGACCAGGGGTGGACTCCTTCGTGCAAATTTCTAGAAGTAATTATTGACTTTGTTGTGCTATTTTTTAGAATTTGAGTTGTCCAAGCCATTTTGGAGTCTAAGGTAACACCAAGGTAGGGGTGTGTCCGTGAGATTTGACATGGTCGGGTTTTGCCCAGGAACAGACTATATAACAAAATTTGTGGGGCTTAACTTTAGGGAGTGGTAATAACATGACATTTACAAGGATTGAAACTCATGCACCAGTCCTCAGACCACTTAGGAAAGAGTCCAAGTCATTTTGTAGTGTCGATTGGTCGTCCAAAGTCAATCTGTCCGGGCACAAAATGGGCATCGTCAGGCAAACCCTTCGAACACTGAAGACACGGAGTCAAGAGCTGACTTCAAAGAAAAAGAGGGGTCGCAAGAACCTACCCTGCAGACTCAGACTTACTTTTAGCTCATGGTGGAAGATGACTCATCGTCAACAAGGGTTCTTTGAGTCCAATTGGAGAGAAAGGATTCTACCCTGAAAATATTTCCTATGAACCATAAAATTTCATTTATAAATGATTGTCTGTGCAACACTTTGTCGAAAAAAAACACCGAAAATAAGGGGGAAGAAAATCAAAGGGCGCCATGATATGTGGGCCTATTCGTGCATTCCGTGTGCCCAGGAGAAGCAGCTTAAGTTTAACAATTCACTCAAACACCAAGACTAAGACAAGTTTTGAAGAAAAAATACGGTGCGGAGCGATTTTACAACACAGATCTTCGCAGGTGAGGCAACTGTTTCCTCTACAGATGGTGGAATAAGCTCCTAATTCGAGTTTGAATCGGATAAACGACGGCAGGCTGCTTAACTGTTGTTGTCATGGCATGAAGAGTCTAACCCTTTCGAGTTTGTATTCATGGCATTCGGTGTTTACGTCAGCGTTGCGTTACGGCAACTGTGGCCTAACGTTATTTGTTGGGCACACTGAAGGGCTTACCTAAACTTCTGAATGTCGGATTACTCACTTTTTGTAGCTGTGGCGCGTGTTGTCAAAATTTATGCACAGTTACAATATTGATGAAAACATTCCAGCTGTTATGTGAACGGGAAGGAACTGATACATACAAAGTGTGTGAAGTTCGGAAAACGAGGTAAGTCCCATTGAGTTTGTACAAGAGTTTTAACAGTACACCCACTGACATCTGTGACTGGCTGTGCGTGATATTTGGCTAGTGTGACGTACTCGTTCGCGGGCGATCTCGGATCCATGAATTGGCTATTGAGGAGGCCTTGGCCCTGGCCTAGTCACGTATTCAAAAAAAAGGAAAAAGAATTTTAACTGTAGCCATCACTTCCCATTGAGTGAGAAATCCGTAACCTCCTTACTCCAACTTCTCTCTCAGATTACACAGCCTCTATAAACCTTCAAAACATCATTCAATACATTCCAATCCACACAATGTTAAATTTGCATTAGTATAAAAATGATACTTTGTAGGCCTATTTTACTGTAATAATTGGGGAAAATCACCCCTTTTTGTTCCCCAGCCTGTTTGTTTGAAAAGTTTTTGTAAACAGAAGTGTTGCCACTCAGGGCATTTTGGGGGAACCTATCATTCATATCGGACACTGCCATACATTACTATCGAAAATCTGCCTGATGTCATCACTAAAGAGTGGCAACGCGACAACAACTGTCAAGTCCTTGATCAACTTGTGATCAGGGAATGCTGAGAGATTACTGACTGATTCTGGGCCTATTTTTGGTAATTCTCACTTGCCAAAGACCAATATAGGGAATGAATAGATTTCCAAACCTTTTCTTAACTACAATTATTGGTCTTTTTGGGTTTATTAATTTAGATGCAAGCTTGTCAGGAACTGAAGTTGAAACAAGAAAGTTGCCGCTCAGCGCTAGCCTCAAAAACAGCCTAGGCCTCGGTTGTGAACGCAGGCTTTAGGGCCGGTACTAAGCCGCTGAAGCGCAGGCTAGCCGGTGCCCTAGCCTAGCCCAACTAGCCTAGGCCTAGTGTAGGTATTCTGCAATTGCTCCGCGGAATCGGTAACGTATGATCACCAGGAATGTGATTATATTACCGGTTACCACTCGACTGGAATATTATTCTTTGGAGGTCAAAATTGGACGATTTGCAAACTTTCGGTCGCCGCAAGTGTGATTCTGTGATCTGGCAAGGGATCATTAATTTTTATTCTCGTTAGTTGGATGCCCGGGAGGGAACCGTTCCGGAAATTTGCGAAAGAAATAGTAAGAGAACAAGAGCATTTTCCCACGTATTAATTGAAGAATACTCTATCATCGTCCTCATTGTTGATCCATCCGCAGTAAAGTTTCGTAATGTTCAGCCAAAATATCATGGATTGACTTAAATTCTATTCTGATATCAATCGTGCCGCATCTGTTTGTCCAGGAAAATGAATAATTATTTGGTTACCCTGCTTTATTTTCTAGCAGACGATACGACGAGGAAGCCATTCCTACCATAGAGGGATGGGCTACACTCTTTAGTATCATAGACATTCGGCATGGTCGAATCCAAACATAAGTTTAAGCAGGGTTCCATAACTTTTCCCCCACGAAACCCCTGGGGAGGCCAGATTTGTCCAAGAACCACACACAGGTTTCAAGACATATCCGAGTGAATAAATAAAATTAGCCTTAACGGTGCCTTGTAAAAGATCAAGTCCATGGCATAATACAATTACTGTGATTTGTACTAAACAAGCAAGAGATAATGTTGAAATGATGAAACAAACATTTTGGGAAACAAATTAGATCACGAGCATCACGCAATCAATTGTCAAACATGATGAGACGGATGTTTCTGTCTTCTAAGATTAACAGATGGGTTTATAGTTTATCAAGCAGCGCCTCTTCACGCGACTGATCCCCTGGTCATGATAAACCTGATGAAGACCTTGCCTGCAACACCCAGGGTGCACGTTCGCTCACGACCCACTACACCCCTAGCCGCCAACGCAGCGGCCGCCCCTACTTCGTTACCTCGGCAGGTACCCATTTTTACATGTAGGTAGGTGAGACATTCGAGGGACATGCCTTGTCTAACAGCACTGAGGAAAATCCCTCGGGCTTTCACTGGGATTCGAACTCGACTCTATTGGATCTGAGTCCGGAGCTCTACGACTGAAGATAATTCCGCCTCTTCCACGAGGCATTTGATTCTTGGGGATTTCTTAGAGAGGGCCACCCTCATGTCCGGGCGAGTCAAGGCGTGCCGCAGTTTTTTCTGACGGACCAACCGCCTGGAGGAGAAAACCCTGATTCGCATAGGAGGAAGGACGAAAGGTAGCGTGATTCTGAGCGCAATTCGCACCTCAGGATTTGGGAGGCCCGTCGTAAATGCATGACAAAACTCTGATGACTGGGCGACTGTGGAAAACTGCATTTTTAGGCGGCCAGAGAAAGCTTCGCCCGATCAGATCATCATTGAGCTCATTGTCGTCAGGCGATTGGCGTCCACTGGAAGAATCAGGAAAGGATCCTGTATCCACGAATCGACCGACAAATTGGGAAAGTACAGTATCTTTAAATCGGTCAGACAGAGTCTTCAGATGGCACTTGATGTCGATGAAAAGCTGGAGCAAAAACAATCATTCTGATGTCCTCATTGCGAAGATGTTGAGCAAGCTCCGTGAAAGTTGAGAAAGGACTGCTGGTCTACACGATTGCTCCAGAGCCGCAACTTCTCTCGAAGCGATGTTGATCCGCTTCTGCGCTTCAACAATCGTCAGCTACTCTTGAAGTGATACGTTAAAGCATTAAGGTGCCCAAAAATGTTGCTGATCATTTGTCCGCAAGCCTCGCAATGACCATGCAATGGGCGCCGAAGTAGTCCGCAAAATCGTTGCCTTTCTCACGCAGGAACCAATTTTAATCTGCTGGAGACACCCCACCACGCTCCGGAGGAACCCAACCCGCGGTTCAGAACTTAGCCCCGGGATACAAACGCAACTCGGTCGCTGTAGTACAGCAGCTGAGTGTACCCTGCAGCAACCGAGCGTCAATCTCCACAAAACGACACCCCCTGAAAGAGGCGGTGGTTGAGAGCCGAGCGCGATATAAAGTCACTGCTGTGACAACTGTAGCAAATTTACACACCAAGCTCCTTTGGTTGAGTGTCTGCCGCAAGGGCGTGGCGATGTAGAACACAGTTGGTCACGATTGCGTTTGGGCACTGTCTTTCACCGGTGCCACAAACCCGGATCGCGTTCCTCTTGGCTGGGGCCCCCTTCTGGACTATGACGTGAACATTGTATTGTTTACACTTACAGAATTGTAATCATCAAATAGTTAAAGCCAGGTGATGAAATTGAATAGCCCATACAGATGCTGCAGTGAGTCCCACTTAGCTCTCGAGCTATGCGGTAACGCGTTTGCTCAGAAGAGTATCATGATCGTACGGGGGCAGCGCTACGTTGGACGGATTCGTAGTGGTTGATGGGTCCCAGACACAGCTGGCATATTCTTTTTTTTTTTTGACATGTGGCGAACAAAGTGTTATAGCAGCAAGGTCTTAAAGTGCTGTGGACACTTGTTTCAGGTTCCGACGCAGGAATCCAAGCGTACTCTACTTCTTGCTGACCTTTTCGAGCATGGGCATTCCAAGATAGAGTGTTTTTTCAGTTTCGACGGCAAAGCATTGGCTGGTTGAGCCTGTTTCTAGTGGATGACCGTGGATTTGGTACTCCACTTATACGGTACCTTCGTTTGGTGATATGCATAACCTGGCATTTTCCTGGGTGAAGCTCCAATCACACTTCTGCTCCCTTCTTGACGCGGTCAGACTCGTTGCAGTTGGATAGCATCGTGGGTGTCCTACTTTCTCTATAAATAACACTGTCGTCTGCGAACAACCTTACTTTAGAACGGGCAGGAATGCATTCAGGGCCAAGATCGTTTAATATAAGCGAGAAATGATAATGGCCCTAGAACTGTTACTTGAGGCACTCCAGACGACACTGGGCTTGATTTGATGTTTACTATCCCCACGACACACTGGCTCTACCCTGTACGAAGTTACCAATCATTCAGAGGTGCCGTGATGCCGTAGTACTTGAGCTCTCGAAGTAGACGGAGGTGTGAGACTTTGTCAAAAGCTTTAGAGAAGTCCAGAATATCGATCAGTTTTGTAAGCGTCTTATTATCCATGTATGGGCACTATCATCGACCGTTATGATAAGTTGTTATTCGCAAGAGCGAGCCCTACCAACGCGTGTTGAACGCAGTTAGGATATTGCATGATTTAAATTGGCACATCATTGAGCTGTGGCTGATGTGGTTCTAACAACTTGCCAGCAGATAGACGTGAGTGAATTGGAACGGTAAGTTGAGGGCTCATTCCTGTCCCTTTCTTGAAGATCGGTACAACTGTGGCGGTTTTCCAAACATATGGCTATCCCAGTTTCTATGATGCCTGGAAAAGGATTGATTTCCACTTCTGATTGTGCGATTGACCGCACGACTGATCGCGACCGACGCGATTGCTCGTACGAGTGGTCCACGTCTCCGCGATGGATCGTAGAACAGTCGCTTGTCGCCTCGATTGACCGTTACGATCGGTCGCTAGTCGCCATTACAGGTGGTACGATGACCTGTCGATGATTTTTCAGATGATATTCGACGATCCGTTGAGATCTCACGACTAAGCGTACCACTAATCGTTCGAATGACCTACCACTAGTCTTAAGAGCAGTCACGGCTTCCGACGGCTCTAGAGATGTAGCAGTGAGCTACCGACTGGTCGTAACCCCGCCCATGGTTTTCACCAATACACGATCGACATCGTACGATTCCGGTGTGACTGGAGCTTAGTCAAATCACGTTGAAGCGGCACTCTGCGTATAAGACTGAATATGCTGATATGAGGTGAACAAAGTCAAACGCCTGTTTCAACTGGCTAGCCGTTGGTCGGCATGCGCCTCGCTCCGTCAAAACGTTGCTCAGTGTTTACCAAATCTTCTACTACTTCCTGTTTTGAGCCTCCTGCTAACTGGGGATGCGGGAAGGCCGGAAGGGGTCCCAGAGGCAGGGTGTGTCGAGACTGGTATCGGTCTTGATTTATTCTCGAATTGTCGGTATCCGTCCTCGACTTTCGAGACCGACACCGCATAACCCAAGATGTGAGGCTGGTCTCGGTCTCGGCCTATCCTGTCTCGACTACATTCCTGGCATGCCAGAGGTCTTATAGGTTCTTAGGTTTTTTATAATCTGCTTGTTGATTGTGGTTATCCAGGTGTCTTGGTTTTGTCCTCTGGGCTCTGTGAAACTGGTCCTAGTGGCTCTCTTAGAGCTTGTTTTTCAGGGCACTGGTGTGTTATTATATCCTCGCAACCTGGAAGTGTCTGAGTATATTGAATGGTTTTGGGGTTGTAGCCGCCACTGGAAACTCTTCAACCTTTATCCGTTTGATCTGACACTTGTACACATTTCCGCCCCTAGTAAAGTATCGATGAGGTCGGCAAGTGTGCACACTGCATGTCTGCTGTGCTCATTTTGCGGGTTTTACAAACTGACACCAAATACAGATTAGCCTATTTATATTACATTACAAAGACCGTTGGTGGGTGGAGACAAACAAAGTTGTTCCCGAGAAAATGCGGTGTTTCAGGGTCCAACCATACGTCAATTTGTGTTTTCGCGATTATCCCCGTACTTCGTCGGATTCGAAACAAACTCAGTGTATGTGGACTGTTGTTAGACAACATGAAGGTCATTTCAAGGTCACACTGGGTCAATTTGCAAAGTCCATGCGATTTTCTAATTTTGTTGTATTTAAACGAACCTTGGAGAATGTGACCTACAGTTGGTCCTTTGGCATTGTGAAAATTTGTGCGAGGATTTGCTATGGGGAGAAGGTTGAGCCTAGGTTCTACACCTGAGGCTAGCGCCACCATAGATTCATGTGATCGATGCAAGAATATTCATGTCATGAGCGCTAAAAAAATACCCTTCCCAGGCCTTTTCCCGTGTGTACTTAAAAAAACCGAGTTTATGTACTAGGCATACTAGAAAAAAAAATAGGGGAATTACTATTTGGTTACATAAACATTGCTGATGTAGCGGATACCCCCCCTTCCCCATGGGTGTTGACAGGCAGGGGATGGGGGAACACCACTGTCGGCGAACAGTATCACCAACCGTGGGCGTGTCTACATCAAGAACATTCGTCTTTCCGGAAGTTAGGAAAATGTTTTCTAAGAAACCACCAAATATAGAGATTAGTTTCAATGCATATCAAAGGACCAACAAATACCAGTTCTGCAATCTGGAACCTTTGGGCATTTTTCCTTTGTAAACGCTACGCGTAAGTAAGATAGCATTCCACCCCCCCCCCCCTCCCGCGCCTGGATACGGTGACATGTAGCCAGGCCTCCTCCCTGCCCTTCCGCCCCGCGGGGCAGCGGGTGTCATCTTGGTGCCCTTTTCCTGAAAATACTCATACCTGACTTTGCTATTGGCTGGCCTGTGCTGGGCATATATATTCTTTTAGATGTTTTCTGCATAGCTCCATGGTGGGTAGCCATTGTTTTCCCTGTGTGGGCCGCGTTTCTTGTGAACGGCCTATTGTGACGTCATGCGATATTACAGACAGCGCGAGCGAGTCGCTTCAGCCCTTCATATGCCGTGTAAACGGATTCAGTTTACTCTGCTCCAAGAAAATAGTTCTGAGTTAGGTGAACCCTACAGCTTAATTATAGCTCATTTTGTAGGGTAATAAATTCACAATAAACATATCATCCTAGAAATAGAAAGGTCAGTGTGGAAGAATTTTCTGAAAAATCGACCCAAGTTTCTGAAAGCTCGAAATGTTCTGGTAATGGTAAGTTTTTCCTCAAAATAATCTGACCCCCGCTCGAATTATGGCCTGAGGGTTTGCTGCTGTTTTCCAACAAGAAAACTTGGTATTGTAGCAATATCCACCACGACCGTATGGCAACGTATCGTCGGACGGAACGAATCGCGAAGGAATTTGATGCAAATAGCAAGGAGCGTCAAAACTATTTTCATTGGTATATTTTTTCGTCGCCACTGGATCGCAGCATGGGCACGTACGATACGGGATGATCGGTGTTAGCCTGTATTCGGGTTTAATTTGCCCACAGCAGAGGATTGGACACGTAGACGACAAATCGTCCCCACGCCCAAGATGCAATTTAATGTGGTAAGTGTCATGAGCGGCGTCCGTATCCTCGAGTGGGGGGGGGGGAATGTTTTGTGAGACTTCAAGGAGGCGCCACAGGGGTTGGCGCGGAGCGTAACGCGAATTTTGGAAATTTACAAACCCTCTATGTGGCCGGAAAACGGAATTCTCGTGGTTCCAAGAGGCATATACCAAGCTCTAAAAAATAGAGATATCATGTCAGAAAGTATACTCATATTCAAAATTCAAATTTAGTTTTATTACGGGTTTTTGTTCGGGCCTGCGCTACCTTCGAATTTTCGGGGGCTCTCTATATTTCCCATGTAGATAACAGCCTCACGTATGCTATTACAGGTCTATGCAAGTATGAAAGGGAGGGTAATTACAGTTGTTAGATTCATCAATAAGCAAATGCTTTTTATTTATATATGCTGCGTTATGTTGTTTTAAAGGGTTTTAAAACGGAACGTTCTCCTCATTCTTACAGATGTTTGCCCGTCTATTCAGGTATCAAGCACAAAACACCTGAGCAAGGGCACAACGTACCCCCCCCCCCAACCCCCCACCCCACCCGACCCCCATACGGGAAATCCACAGCCACTCCACAGCCCACATGTAATGTAAATTTATTCAAGGCTTTCAAGCGCTCCCCAATGCTCTAACTTAGTTCGGATTTATTGTCGGAGAAAACAATGTCTCTGTTAGCAGGGTTCGTGGAATTGGTTTACGCGAAGCACACAAAATCTCGCTCGTCGCAACTTTCAATGACTTCTGGGCTAATGATTTGGGGCCAATTCCCATCAGGATTTCGGAAAAAAAAAAGTACTGAGCATACCATCAGGTGGTTCAAGCGTACTTGCCCAGTTGAAGCCTTCTTAACCGGTTTTGATACGCCTGAGTACACTGAAGGATCTTCAGCTGAACAGGAGCTCGCCGCGAAATAAGCACGAGCCGCAGGAGCTGCTCTACCGCAGGGAACATATTCTGTACTTGGTGTTCCGTGCAACCCAGATTTTCCTGATGTCTTCAATGTCATAGACGAATGTTCCTCATTATTCAGGGAGCGACGTCGGGAGGAAAAAACGGGAGTTCCGTTTCCAAGGCCTCCGATAGGCCGGGGTATTTCTGGATCCACTGACCCTTGTCAACCTCTTTCCAGTCACAGAATGAGGTGACGCCTGCCATACTCTCGCAGGTCCGCCGACGTGAAGTAAGACTCCAAGTAGAGATGGCAGCATTAGGGTCAGAGAAGTACTGCAAACGGTTAAGAGTCTTCCACGCTCTGATTGGGTGGTGCACGCACTGCCCCGCCCCCCGATTGAAGTGCGGGAGTTTCCTTTTGAGGGGTTGTGGGAAAGCCTCCCATAGGATTCTACAGCCCCACCACCATGTCCTAGGTTCCACGAACATCTCTCTGAAACTGTTACTGTCGCGCATTGCACCCAGTTCTGGTTAGGCAATGTCTATGCTTTGAGCATGCAGTCTACTGCTTGTTCCGTACCTTGAAGACCCCGGTTAAGGGCCTTCATCACCAAGGAGAGGACAGCAGAGCATTTTGAGTCCGAGGGGAGGAAACACTTTGCTCCTCTGTAAGGGTGGGTGTACAGGCACGTGCGCGAGCTGCTGATGTGGTTCCGAAGCATCTATCTGCGTCATCGAGAGCACTGTGTGGGGGATTTGAGTTCTTCCAGAGCGATGATACAGCCGACTTCCTGGTTAGCCATCATGTCGGTGAGTGGGTTTGGGTTTCAAAAAGGATGGGACCTCGGCCTCGGGTTGGTCCGAATGATGCCATGGTTACAGATTCGTGAATTTTCCGGCTGCGATAAGGTCCCAATACCTGGGTCGGGCCATCCAGGGCATCTCGAATCAGTGGTGCGGCTTCGGCTGCTCTACTGTTACGAGATTGTGATTGTGGGGCACTGCAGTTGCGGTTGTAGAGGGCAAGTGATTGACGATCTTTTATTTTAAGCCTGGCTCTATTAACAATCAATTTACCCCACAATTTCCTGAGTCTGGGCTTCAACAGGGTGAGGATATGGTTGATAGCTCTCCACCCCTTCACACTTTTGGGTGGGGGAACACCCAAATCCACCCCCACACCAAGGTCGCCGACCCTGGGAAGTTCAGTCTTCTACGGCAATCTGGGCGGTAATTTGGCCAAACAATAATATACTAATTAAAGGGGGGAGACAGCGAAAAAATGAACATCTTAGGTGCTTCTTGGAGTAAGTAATGCACAATTAAGATTATTTGCATCCTTGCCATGGTAACAGACTCCAAGGTCCAGCAATGAATGAATGAGAGGAAAAACTGAATTTTGAAGGCTTATAAAAGGGGACAATGCGGTCGATCGAATCTATAGTTATATAATGCCACATTTTTGTAACAAGTTAAAATTTCGAAATATTCAATGGAACAAAATTTGCAAGTTGAGGCCCGCCACCACCCCCCGCCACTCAAAAAAGTCCGGCGCCCTGCAGTAGCAGTACTAAGCTGGCCTGATATATTTTGCAAGCTTTCCCAATGAGGTCATGGTCTCTTGCCGAAAAAATCCAACTTAATATCATTAGGAGGGCATATGGAAAAATGCATGAATTGGAAATTAACATAGATACTGCCACCAGAAGAAATATGCATTGTTTCTCATGGCAATAGGCGAAGAAGAGCGGGATTCTGGGCAGTTCAATTCAAGGTTTTCTTCATTGGCTGTCGTTTTTGTATAGTATGGTTGATTGTTCTCTTTTGTCAGGGTAGGGATCAGTATTTTGATTAGACAGTGGGGCGGGAAATTTGTACTCAGCGCACTGTCTTTTCCTGGGCTGAAGTAGCGTATAGTCCTCGTCCGGGTAGGAAAAAAAACCTATTGTTGAAAATCATAAGTTATCTGGCAAGGCGCATGGGCGTAACAGGTGGGGACGGGGGGATATGTCCCCCCACTTTCAAAAGTGGGGGGAATCAATCGTAGTCCCCCACTTTTCCGGACCGTGATAAAAAGTAAATGGCGCATGCCAGATTTTGTATCACTCTAAACTGAGTCAATGTTTGTCTAACCAACCATAATCGCGCTGGAAATTGTCTTCAGTCCACTAATTCCGGGTGCGGATCCCAGGTGACGATCTGGACCGACTAGGGCCGAAAGTGGAAGGATTAACCATGTTGTTATACCGAGTTCTCGAATTTTAATCGAATAGCCAAGTGCATAACTTTCAAGTGTTTCGCGAGACATTGGCGTTTTTCTTCAGGCGTTGTAGGTAAATATGCGATTTAATGCTCCGAATAATTTCGTTCACCCGATTAATTTCAGGAAGCCTTGGGGACAGACTGCTCCCCCCCCAATTTTTCTGAGATGAAAATTCCGGATTTGAAAATGCGGGAGGAGAAAAGGCAAAGTTAATGTTATTGCAGACTTTTTCGATAAAATGTACCGGGGAAAACATGGCATTTTTTCTCGGCGAGATTGGCGCGCGCCCCTAGTTTCCAGTGACTGGCTTGTAAATTTCGGGTACAAATTTTCCGCTCCCAAATTTGAGTGGTGGTTTCCCGTACGCCTATGGCCTTTCCCTTCGATCCAACCAGAGACCGTTCGGTAGATCCCGGATCCCACGCACACAAAGTCCAGAGTAGAAAGGTAATAAAAAAATCCATGTGTGATACTCGGGTTAATCATTTAGTTGCACAATGAAAAATTTTTTTGTCTGTTTTTTACTGAAATCACAACATGTAGATGGGTGTGCTATTGAGCCTGGTAAGTGCCGGTTGTTTTTTTTTTCCGTCGATCTGGAGGGTTTATGGATATGTGAAAATCTAATCTGAAATTTTTTTACGCTTCGCGTCAACCGTTGGTGGCGCTTCGATTTTTTTTGGTTAGATGGGAAAAAATTTCCTTCGATATGTCCCCCCACTTTTCGGAACGCCCGACCGCCCTGGCAAGGCCGGGAAACTTGAAGTTTTTGAGTCTTGTGTTTTTTTTTCTTTCGAAGCACGCATTTCATGTTTATTGCACATCTAGTGTAACACTAGGGGCTCGAAATCGCGAGACATGGATGGACGAAAAACAGAAGGGGGGTGTCTGGGGAGGGAGGTTCAAGGAACTCAGACCACCAGTTTCGGGTAGCTGCATACATCCGCATTAGTGAAACCCTCTTGCATATTTGATGTGAAACCGGTTCGCGGGTGGTATCTTCTCGAATAGAAGTGCATCACACCACTAAGATAATCACTCCCACCATTAGCACAGATTAGGCCAACGTTAATGAGCTTGGTGTGTGAGCGCGATTTGGCTAAAAAGGAGTGGAGGAGTGGATTCCATGATTTCGGTTGGGATGGGGGCACTACGAAACATGGGAAATCTCTGTTTTGTGGAGGGGGATAAAACGAAAAAACTGTTTAATTCCTCTCTGAACTCGCAACAGAATAGACGCGTTCTAATTGAACGGAGGCGGAAGCATAGTTTAATGGAAACAAGTAAATCTCCTAATGATGAAATAGTTCTACTCAATTTGTCTTTAAAATGAAAATGTGCAGTTTCACAAATGGAACTAGTATGTTTAAAACATAGAAGGTGGGGGGGGGGCAAGGCACGACGGACCATACCTCACCACACCCCCTAGTACACCATCACTTACATTTCTGACGCTTTTAATTTCCCCCCTCTTCAATTTGTTTTTTTTCATTCAAGAAAAAACAAAAAACAATTTTCAGCCCTTTCTTTATCCGTCTGAATAATAATTCCAATTCCCGGACAGTGAAGCGATTCTATAGGTTTGGAATGAGGTGGCCAAATTTAATAGGTCTTGATTCCTCCCCAGATGTCTTTTTTTTAAATATTATTTATTAATGAAGCATTCTAGATGAGGTTTCTGGTATCTGGCAAACCGAATTTAAATACACAGGGCAGCCTATTTCATTTGCCTATTGTCAAATATGTGAAAATCTCTACTACGTCTACATTCTAAATTGAATTGCGATTTGGATTTAGCGGTATTTCAAAATTATAAATTTGGGAAATTCCAGAAGCTAACTGTCAGATGTCTTGTGAAATCTCGACTCTCGTCACGCGAGTCAACTTTTTTTTCTGTCACGAGAAGTCACGTACACTTCTACCTTTCTTCGAAACGAGATTTTTGTAAACACCCCCCTCCAAAATTTTTATAACGTTATCTCACGCGAGTCACACTAAAAATGTTCGCTATAAATTTCATCGAAGATGCGCAAATTTTGAAAAATTATTTCAGGTCATGGAAGGCGGGACCAAATCATTTGTATATTGACAGTCCTCATTTACTAGCTAGTCTCTAAATAAATTAAAATGATGTGCAAATTCATACCAAATTGTCGCGGAGTCACTATGGAATTCCCAGATGAACCAAGACATTGGAAATTTGCCAATTCTTTAATGATAATTAATGCACGGAAAATGAATTGTGCGGTCTTTCCGCGACGTTGCGCGCATAGTAGTCGCCAAGCAGTCACTGCGTATCTGTTAGAATGATCATCAATCAATCCGATTGCGTGCGATACAACTAGAAAATGTCGGGCGGGTAAAACCGCCAGACGTATATATCCCGACATCATCTCTTATTCAAGAAAAATTTGGTGAACATTTGTGAAACCGGACAACTATTCGTAGATAAGAAGACATTATAGACTTGTGAAGCGACAACGTATAGGTAAAAATGGGGTCATTCCATGAATTGAACAGAGGGGCCAACATATGACCAGGCCCAAAAATCAGTTTTTCATCCATTGCTCAATCAATTTCTATTCAAGAAGGACGTCTTGTGTGATTATTCATTCTACTGATCAAACAGTATATTTTGATTTGAAAATAGTATATACAACATCCACAGGTCTCATACATTGGATAATTACAGGGTTTCATCATGTAAAGGGACACCAAAGTATTAAAATTAATCAACACACCACACGCTTTTTAATTTGTTTTTGAAATGATCTGATCTATTTGTCAATTCGGACAGGGATATTAAACAAATTCTTCATTATGGTAGTTTAGGTTTTTTTTTAGGGCCATTAAGAAGCATATTTTCCTGGTTCATATGTAATGGGGAGTGGGACACCCAATTGATTTTTGCTAGATTTCGGAAAAAATTAGGCGTAGTTAACCAAATCAGTGTGTTGTTTAATAAATCATGGACTACCAGATATAATTCAGGAAACATTCTAAACAAGTCTTTTAAGAAGTGTTAGTTGGTGGACTTTTGAATTTCAAAAAGTCAATTGTGGGAGACACACCAAGTCCAATGTAATATTAAAATCTATTTTTGCCCATATTACCATTTGATTTGGAGATTCACAACGTTTGCAATCATTTGTATTGTCACATGGTCTCCAGAAAAGAGAATGAATAAAAACGGAATTTAATTTTCCTGTTCAGTTACAACTAATATAAAGGGTTTCTATGTAAGCCATTTTGGGGGACACCGAAAAATTTACATAGTGGACACTCAATCTGGGAATTCATGATTTTGTGAGCCAATTTTAAATGGTTTGATTACCTACTTAGGGAGACTGGGGAAGGGAAGTTTACTTCAGGTAAAATTCTTAAATACAGCCAATAGCGCATACAGCAAAGAGATAGGTGGTGAATGTCATAGAACTCAAGGTTTTATAATTGTTACTTGTCAATGTATGACGCACCCTATACCAGGACAGGGTGAGTCATTGTCAAAGGGGGTCATGCAATTATTATACATTGACACACCCTCAGTTACTTAAAATGGCTTACAATTCCTTAAAGAAAGGGGGTTTACAAATTTACCAAGTAGCATTCTGGGAAGTATCCTGATTTGATAGGACAGAAAATTGATATTCCATCTGATTTTGGAAAACAGGACTGTGATTAATGGTGAAAACTTATACACATAGTTCACTAAAATATGGACTCACAATAGGCCTACAATGCACTTGTTAAATTGTATGAGTGTTGTGTATGGGGCACCCCTACAGCCCGGACAAGGTGCGTCTTAAATAAGCAAATTTACGTCAAGATCGACTTTAACCCACATGACCACCGACAGAGGGTCAAATTCAGGTTCAGAAGTCACACACGCAGGTCAACAATTTTATCACCATGAGTGAACCATCCAGCCTTCGGCAGGAATCAATCTTCGATTATAGCCAAAAAACAGTTTTTGACCCCTAAGTGACTCGAAATGACCTTAATGATATGACAGTTTTTATGAATCTTGTTACTCTCCATGTGCAACATACATCCTAGAGGAGCATTTTGCATTCTTTGAGGAAGACAACAGTGCTATTGGGAAAAAGTACTAAAATCAGTTTTTGACCCCTAAGTGACCTTTATGAACCTTCAATGACATGGCGGACTTTATAAAAATTGTTACAATCATGTGAGCATCCCCTCTAGAAGGCTTATTGCATTCCAATGCACCTGTCCAATGTTATTGCAAAACAGGTATAAAATTGAACCTTGCCCCCTTGTAACTACCAAAGTAAATGTTCGATCGAAAAAGCGGGAGTGGTTTCCCTCCATGAAGCACACAAAGTTCAAATCACATATCCAAAAAAATAACCAGTTTCTATTTTTTTGCCCCGTCGTAACTCTAAATAAGCACATTTATTCAAGATTCGACCTTACCACATGACAAACCGACAGAGTCAAAGTCAGGTCCAGAGCGGTCAGAGGTCACCACAGCAGGCAACAATTATATCACAATGGTGACCATCCAGCTTCGCAGATAATCAATTCTCCGATATAGCCAAAAAAACCGTTTTTGACCCATAAGGACCTCGAATGACCTTTAATGATATGACAGTTTTCATGGAATATTGTTACCCTCCATGTGATACATCCACTCCTAGGAGCATTTTGAATTCGTGAACACACCCAGTGCTATTGCCGAAAAAGTACTAAAATCAGTTTTTGCCCCTAAGTGACCTTTAATGGACCTTCAATGACATGGCGGCTTTGTATGAAAAATGTTTACACTCCATGTGTGCATCCACGCTAGAGCCATGATTGCATTCCAATGAACATGTCCAATGTTATTGCTTGAAAAAGGTATAAAATTTAACCTTGACCCCTTGTAACTACCGAAGTAAGTTCCATTCGAAGCGGGAGTTGTTTCCCTCATGAAGCACACAAAGCTCAATCACATAGCCAAACAAGAACAAGTTTCTATTTTTTTTTGGCCCGTAAACTCCGTAATAAGAACATTATTTCAAGATGCGACCTTTAAACCACATGACCACCGACAGAGGTAAATTCAGGTCAGAGGTCACCACACTGCAGGTCAACAATTCATATCACAATGGGGAACCATCCAGCCTTTGCAGCTTAATAATCTCCGATTATAGCCAAAAAAAAATCAGTTTTTGACCCGAACGTGACCTCGAATGACCTTTAATGATATGGACAGTTTTCATGGAATATTGTACCCTCATGTGATACATCCACTCTAGGAGCATTTTGCATTCTGATGAAAACACACCCCGTTGCTATTGGCGAAAAGTACTAAAATCAGTTTTTGACCCATAAGTGACCTTTCATGACCTTTCAATAAATGGAGGTTTCTATGCAAATGTTACACTCCATGTTATGCAATCACTCCTAGAAGCATATGCATTCCAATGAACAGTCCAATGTTATGCGAAAAAGTATTATAAAATGAAACCTTGACCCCTGGTTGTAATACCAAGTGAAGTGTCCGACAGAAGCGGGGAGTGTTTCCCTCCATGAAGCACACAAAGCTCCAATCAATATCCAAAAATAACCGTTTCTTTTTTTTTTGCCCCGTAACTCCTTAAAATAAGCACATTTATTCAAGATTCGACCTCCACCACATGACCACCCGACAATGGTCAAATTCAGGTCAGGGTCACCACATGAGGTCAACAATTATATTACAATTGTAACCATCAGCCTCCGCAGCTATTCAATTCTACCGATTATAGCCAAGAAACCGTTTGGGACCCCTCAAGTGACATCGAATGACCTTTGATGTATGACAGTTTTTATGAGAAGTGTTTACCTCAGTGATACATCCCACTCCTAGGAGGCATTTGCATTTCTGATGAACACACCAGTGCATTGCCAGGAAAAAAGGACGAAAATCAGTTTTTGACCCCTAAGTGACCTTAATGACCTTCAATGACATGGCGGTGTTCATGAAAATTGTTTACCGCCATGTGATGCATCCACTCCTCGAAGCATATTGACTTCATGTCCAATGTGATTGCGAAAAAAGTATTAAAATCATCAGTTTTGGACTGCTCAGGATAACTAATATGCAAAATTAGTCCCACAAATTTACCCTCAGTGATCTTGATGCGATGAATAAATGTATCAGGACTGGTAGTAGCGGGTCCTATTCACAAAGTTGCGTCAAAACCCTAAAAGTTGAGAAAAAATTGCATAATTATTCTAATTATGCTAACGAATAGTAAATTAAAACCACATAATGACGTCAGCTGATTTCACGCAATGATAAATTTTATCAGGACTGTTAGAGGGTCCTACCACAAAGTTTCGTGAGAATCCACCAAAGTTTATAAATTTTGCCTAAATGCTAAATCGGCCAACATTATGCAAATTAGGTCATGCAAGATGACCTCCAGTGACATCGACCACATTATTAGGGAAAATTCATCGGCACTGATGTTGGCCCTATCACAAGGTTTATGAAAAAATCCAATGAAAAGTTTGAAATATCACATACATTATGCTAATTAGGAAATGGCCAAAGACCATGCCAAACTGACCTCGGAGTTGACCTTGGAAATGCCAATGTTTGTTTATCGGCTCCAACAACTACCCCAACCACCCCGTTTCGTGTACATCGCACAACTTTAAAATTTTGCGGGAAAAACTGCAAAATGAGGGCAGCAAAATAACGATATATGCCAATTTTAGAACTTATCAGAGATTTTACTCATACGAATGTGTACCAAGTTTGGGTCAATCGGATGAATTGTTAAAGAATTAAGGAAGGAGGAGCGCTAACGCATAAAGTGTCCGGCGGCGGTTGACGGCGGGCACACGGTCAAACCATAATATCCCCGAAACACTATAAGTGTTGCGGGGATGTAAATACACCTTATCACTTGTGGTGACCCGTTGGAATAAGGTTGACGGCACGATATGTACATAATTTCATAAGAGTGGTCACATTTGGGGGAATATGTGGAAATAGGTTGAATTACGTTTTTTCAGGTTAAAAAAGACTGAGGACCGGAACAATTTGTTTCTGCTGCCTTACGACTGAAGATATCAACTATATTCCTGAATAGTTTCCAATTCAGCTCTAAACTAGGCCTAGGCCTACTTGTTGCATGACGGTGAGGAGAAAAAAACAATTACTATCATCGGCTCATTTGTCACACGTTTGTCCGTTCCATCTTTAAAATAATCTGAGTGTCAAAAGTGGACAGCTGTGGGTTACAGAAGTGGCTGGCGGTTAATTACTTGGACAGAAACAGTAGAATGAGACATTAAAAGGAGCATACTGGTACCGCAATGATCTTCTGTATACCCACTTGACTAGGCCTATCCACTTAGAGCCTACAGCCTATATATTTGACACAGCCTGTGCAAAAATTCGTCGTCGAAATCTAGAGAATTTTGCTGCAGCTATTTCGTCCAGGATGCCCAGGAGTTTACGATGAAAAGCAGGCAGGATCAATTCGATTACATTCTTTTATCACCAGGAATCACAGGGAACCATGATGACATACGTAAATGAATGCGAACTATTAT
This sequence comes from Sclerodactyla briareus, assembly GCA_026419785.1. Taxonomy (NCBI): domain Eukaryota; kingdom Metazoa; phylum Echinodermata; class Holothuroidea; order Dendrochirotida; family Sclerodactylidae; genus Sclerodactyla; species Sclerodactyla briareus. The sequence goes on along the minus strand of JAODTK010005751.1, from coordinate 56,497 downwards.
CTTATTTTCAAGCCCAATTTCTCTGAAAACTGTACGTGCTGCATCAGGGCGGACGGCAATGAATGCTCAAGTGGGTGTCATTCTTATTATTTGAGAAACGAGACGGGCTTGAGAATTTCCGGCTCCCGGGGATTAGCAATTAAACGTGCGCTTTACTCGTGCAGCCCTTTCCTACACGGGAAAGGAGCGGGGTGAAGTTAGTGTCTGTGACGACACCGGGGTTTCAACCAGGGACCTCAGGCATCAGGCGGACACTCTACCGTTCCTGGCCACCCACCTTCACCGCTAGCGTAGGCTTCCTGAAATATTGTTTATATAGAGCTGGGACGTCACACTCGACTGCGCGCCTGCTGAGGAGCCAGTACGTGGGAGCGCGCCCTGGGCCCAACGTGGTCGCCTGAAGCGTTAGGATGGGAGCATTCAGAGGCGAGAGTCGGCCCGTTATCGCACAAGTAGCGTTTTTAAGGACAGGGCTTTCCTATGAGTGTGCGTGTGCGTGGTGTGGAGTATGAATGTATGTATGTATGTATGTATGTATGTATGTATGTATGTATGTATGTATGTATGTAGTATGTATGTATGTATGTATGTATGTATGTATGTATGTATGTATGTATTTATATTCGTGTGTGTGTGTGTGCTTGTGCTTGTGTGCGTGTGTACGTACGTGTGTGCGTGAATGTGGTGCGTGTGCGTTGTGCGTGTGTGTGGTGTGATACCACTGCGATTACCCCCACTCTTCTTTGATGAATTCTCTCCTCCTGGAAACTTTTGACTGTCTGCTCTACCCAGCTGTTACTGCCTGGGGATTTCAATATCCATGTTGATGTCATGCACCAATGGTTCATAGAAGTGTCATTCTTCGTCCTCATGCAACCTTGGTATTCTGATACTCACTCTCCGTGCTGCCAAGAGAGCGCGGCGTCGTCTTGAACGCAATTGGTTGCGTCCAGACTTGCTGTATATGAAACATTGTAGGCCTAATCATTACCAGGGATTTATCTAGGTCATATGATCGGGGGGGGGGGGGGGTGGGGGGTGAAGAAGTAAAAAATTCCAACTGCTAGATTCATTTTTTTCCTACTCACCCATCCCCCTATACTGAATGTGCATTTTTGGCGTTCTCTTTTCGTCATTTGGGGGGCTCCCTGTTTTCCTTTTAAAGAGGTTTTGTAACTTTGTGAACATGGATCAATCGAGACCGATAGTGTCACAGAATATGGAGTTTCAGTGCAGTGAGTCCAATACGCACGCATCTCATCTGGAACTGTTTTCGGGATGGACTGTGGATACCTCTACCACCTAATGCACGAAGAGGGCGACTCGGGAATCAAAGCTCGAGTAAGATATACAACACAACGCACATAACTGTATTCTCTATACCAAGTAGGTCACTATTGTTAAGTGCATTCAGACTGGCCTTGGTAGCACTCTCGGTATTTGGAAGTTGAGGAGTGCCTGACGTTTGATATTGGATCTGGGGAGGTGTGCTAAAGAGGGGAGGGGGTTCCCCCTCCCCTTTGCATTCCCGGTGCAGTAGAATTCATTTGTGAATATACCACTCCAGAACACTCACTTCATTCCAGAAATAATTTCGCATTTTCACATGTCCTAGATGCTATTTGTTTTTCTTTCTCTGCCAAATCGAATCGAGGGCAGCATTGAGGATTTAGTAATTTAGATCTCACTGTTCAGAGGACGCGCGCGATGCCCCCCTCCTCCCACTTCTAGAGCTTTTTTGGCATTTTCAGGTGGCCCTTATATGCAATCTGATGTCATTATGAAACTCCTAAACCCTCATTTTGTTTCGTTCCATAAACAATAATTTTTGCATTTTCACGTCCTAGATGCGACTTGCTACATAGGATCCTAGATTTTTCCTGGCAACATTTTACTGGCTCCATGGCATAAGTAGGCTCTTTTACGGAGGTTAGTTTAATTCTTTATTCTTAACCTGACAGCGGCCGCAAACTAGCGCCATTGGTTGGCGCGGAGCGCCAATGGAATTTTTGGTTGCGCAAGCCCCAGAATGGCCGGAAATAACTCTGCCAGTCCGGGTTGGGCTGCATACCAATCTTCCAACCTGGGCAATACTTTGGTTGATCAAAATTTTGTCACTCAGTGGAAAAAATTTTGAACACTTTTCAGACCTCGGTCTCATCGCTGCCGCCGCTTTAATGTCCGCAGTTGGTTGCTCCTGACTACTGTTTATCAGTGCACGCTATGCGCGCCCTTTGTGTCCTCAACACATCTGGAAAAACAGGATCTCGTATGTCCCCTGCTTTCAGCTGACTACCCAGGACTCTTATTTTATGTTTTAAATCCCATGCAGATTACAAATTTGCACTAGCCTAAACAATTTAAAATTAATTTGCCGTAATGCTTGAGGGTCCATTCGCAATTTTTACAAGGCCTGGTACGCAAATCTAATCCCTACACTAATCTGTAATCAGAACAACAAACCATGATTGTCACAAGGCAATACCGGCCAGCCAATCAAAAAACTGCAGTCCCGTTGTAAATTGTGTGTAATTGAAGGAATTAAGTACTGTTATTGCGCGAGAAGCGCGCAAATTTTTTTTTGCACTTGTCTGGATCTTGAGTAAAAAATTATATTCAATTTTTTGTGTAATTGTATTTCAAACAACACCGTTTTTATACATGAAGACGAATATTCTTTTGGTTGAGTTGGAAAATTTACTAAGTTGACTGATGATCTGTCAGAAATTCCAACGGGAAATTCAAATTCAAACGCAAGGTCGCTCTGACCATTTTTTGGGGGGTGAGACATCCCCCACACCCCCTCGCTCGCGACGTCCCTGATCATTACAAAAGCCCCCTTGCTAAGTTGACAGCCGACTATCACAACGGCTCTTTCTCACAGTCCGATCAAAAGAACCTCTTTCGTGTCATCAATAAAATAACTCACGTCTCCTAAGGCACAAAGATAGTTGCCTGTCCATGATGAAGCTGAGGATTTGGCATACATTTCCTCAATGATTTTTTTTCTGCAGTATGGTCATGAAACTCCGTAATGGTCGAATCCTGTTTCTACTCTACACCGCTCCTCTCTATGGTCGCTACTGAGTCTTGTATGACCAGCTTTACTAATGTTTTTCTTGTGAGGTTTCTGAAGATGAGGTACTCCGCAGCATCAAGCTCTCCACTATTAATCTGCTCTTTGGATCCCTACTTGCGCAACTTTCTCAGATCTTTTTCTTCACCTTTTTCTTCCTCCTATTACTAGGATCGTAAACAACTCCTTTTCTTCCGGTGTTTTATTTCCATCTTCACGGAAGCATGCATGTGGTCACTCCCGCTGCTGAAAACCAGCGTGGATGCTGAGAGCTTCGTCAACTACCGCCCGATTTCAAATCTTCCTTTTCGTGGGACGGTAATTGAAATAGTTGCTGTCGATCAGCTGCAGCTATCTTGTTGAAAACCAGCTTCATGCCCCTATGCCGTCGGCTTACCGTCCTTTTCATAGTACCGAAACTGACACCGCTTCGTGTACAGAACGAAATCTTATCTGCGCTTGATAGGCCCAACGAACTTATCTTTGTTTCTGCTCGATTTTAGTGCTTCTTCGACCCATAACCATTCTCCAGCTATCATCGCCTTGCTTGAGAAGATACGGTGTTACTGGTAGGGCGCTTGAGTGGTTTGCTAGCTACTGTGCGTCGAACTCAGTCTGTTCCTATTGATAATACTATGTCCCGTCCTACCCTTCTTGATTGTGGGTCCCTCATGATCTGTCATTGGGCCTATTGTTTTACTCGTCAGTGCTCCACTGCAAGACATTGTTGCAGCCGGCCACCGTATCCAGTCTGTCGCCTATGCTGACGACACTCAGCTTCTACTTACATTCGCCCTTGTTGAATCTGCAGTCGCTGTGATCAATGGAAGCATGTTCACCGACATAAGATCCGGTGCCGTTTCCAATGCTTGGCTGAATGACAAGAAGACAGAGATGTTTGTTTACCTCTCTTCACACTTCAGTAGTTCTTCTTGGCGTAGTACCATCAATGTCGGCAACTCTTTCATCGAACCTGTATCTCGAAGTTCGCAATTTAGGAATAGTCATGGACTCTTCTTGAAAATGTCTAGCCATGTGCAAACCCTTTTGTAAAGCTACTCGCACGCAATTAGAATATAGGGAACATTCGTCATTACCTCGATCAGAAACCACCACCATGCTGACCATGCCTGTTTCACTCTAGGCTGGATGCTTGTAAATCCTTGTTGTTTCGCCTCCCTGACAACCTCATAAACAGCTCAGCGCGTGCAAAACATTGCTGCTCGACTTGTTCTCTGTGTGCCTCGTTGTAGTGCAATCACTCCACTGCTCGTCACTGCTTCCCTATAGGCATAGAATCGCTTTCAAAATTCTTCTCTCATTTACAAAGCTGTCAACTATATGGCTCCTTATTTCATCTCAGAGCTTGTTCATCTGCATGTTCCTTCTAGAGCTTCAAGTTCAGCATCTAAGCCTCAGCTCAAATTCATGGCACGTTCGTCCACCAAGTTTATGAGGATCGTTCGTTGCTTCTGCGGCTCCTCACTTATGGAATGGTCTCCCAAACTCTAATTCGTCTGGCCCCAATGTTGCCTACTTTCAAGTCCTCGTCTTAACGTTCCTCTCACCAGCATTATCTTGTCCGACCTAATCCTTTTGTCTGTCCTTTGTTGTGTGTTTTCTCCCCTTGGTTTTCTTTCTGTTCCTCTCTGTGTCTTTCTGTTCCTTCTTCTTGTTTCCTATTCGCTTCCTGTTTGTACTTTATTAGTCTGTTAAGCGCCTAGAGCTTTTTTGCCACTCTATCAATCCCCCATTATTAGTATATTATTACATTTCGATGAGAAGAACTTTTGTTTCGGCAGATAATAAATATCTGAGACTTGATGGCGACTTTCCCCAGAAGATCGTTCTACTTTGTCCCAAAACCTTTCTAACATGGTAACTTTTCGACGGGAAGAAGTGGAGGGCTCGTGATTGGCATGTAGGTTGCCCTTGAGTGAATAATCCCTCTTATTTTTAGTGAGTTCAAGGTCAACTAAGGTTCCAACAGCCGGGGGGTTCAAAATTATGAAAACCGTGATAATTGTCCGATACAAACATTTGAAAGCTAATGGTTGGTATGTGGTTGTCATATGGAGTGTTACGTGCTCCGATATTACGGGGGGGGCTGCAAACCGATGGGATCTTGTCTAACGATAAACCTGTATGAATATACTTAACATGACAAGCAGGCTGACAAAGGAGACGGGGGAGAGTGATATAAAGTATTATTTCTCTCTTGTAGGGGGGAACAAAAACAACTGGTATCATGCATACATTACACTAGAATGATTACTCGGTACTCACAGAAGTAAATACAAAATAGCGTGGTGGAGGTAGCTCCTGGAAGTTCTCTCCCTGGTTATGTAGACAGCGACATCATCGTAGTAGATTCCCCGGCTCACGACGCGAAACGGGCGATGCAGACAAGTTATGGTAGCTTGCTCTGGCTGCATGAGGCAGAAGAAGACCGACGATCCGTAACTTGAAGTCGCTCGGCCCCCAATCCGATAACTTACGTGAACTGTCACAGGTATGTACGGTATGTCACTGTATATTCGCCAAATACGATTAACGCCACGCCCGCGTAGAGGAGAGAGATCGAGCCACACCCTTGCAGGCAGTTTTTTAATCACACGGCCAAAATCAGTCCAACCGAGACCGAGGTCAGCTCTGCATCATCGCCTATTGGTCGACGACCTCTGAAAGGGACTGCTACAAACCGGAACAACGCCTCTTCTCGGAGGAATAACAGTAGTTCCATAAACTACAAAACTACATTAAGCTATACATAACAGCCTCCCCTTTAATGAGGGAAATCTTAATAAAATAGGATTCCTCTGAATCCCACAATGATAAATAATAGTCTCCACCTCAAGATGACCTACTAAGTACATCTGCCACTACATTTTCTTTTCTTTTTTACAGATTCAAGTCAAGCTCTTGTAAAAATAAACTCCATCACATTAGCTTTGTAGCTCTTTATTTTTTAACCTGCCCAAATGAACCAACGGACTTTGGTCCGAGTAAACTGTCGTCTGAAACGAACCATTAACGTACACTTAAAAATTATCCACAGCTAAAAACCAAAGCTACGTCTCTTTCGCAATGGTCGAATCGTTTCTTTGACACGCATTGAGCTTCTTTGAAAAAAGTAAAAGGGTGGCTGAACTTATCTTTGCCTTCTTGGAACAAAACCGCCCCAACACCTATAATCACTTGCATCAACAGCTATACTGAAGGGTTTACTGAAGTCGGGTGCAGCCAGCACTGGCTCACTCACTAGCACCCGGTATGATTCCTATTGTTCCAGAATTAACAAGTCACCTGAGATAAAAGCTAAGAACATTTTTTTCACAGTGTTCTTAAGTTACGTAATATATTTAAGTCTTCTCTCACAACAAAATCGAAATATATGTCAATTAGCCTACTGTACCACGGGCAGCAGGGAAGTTTCCATACAAATGCAAGGATTTGCATTACAAATTAGTGACAACCATAAGAGGAGGAATCACTACGCAGTGTTGCAAACCCCGTTTTGTCCGGTTTCACAGCTCGGATAGAATTGTACGACGTTGTCGGGCGAGAAAAGACATCTGAATTACCTGAAGCAGTACCCAAGGAGGTGTACCTGGAGGGAAAGCCCAAGAAATCTCACCAAGCCTCGATTGATCCCGCGAAAAAATCTTGATGTAAAATGCGTTATCCATGGGTGTCGATAATGCACGCCGTATCTGGCCAATACCAGTTCAGAAAGCACAGCCACGCCCTATTATTGTGCATCAAGTTCGTTTCTTCGTCTTCGTCATTTTTGTAATACAGAGAAATCAATAATGATTCTCTGTATTCACTGAAAACCACTTTGGATCTTTTCTCGTTGAATTCGACCATTCGAGGCATGACGCAAATGTTGTTGTTTACTGTTCCTCCTGATTCGAATGTTACAGTGATTTTATCGATGTATTGGCTGATATGTTCTCCAGCCTCCAGGTGGTACTAAACATTGCTATATTATTGGAGATTCCAATATCGACATGCTTCTTAGGAATGTTTATGTTAATGCTTTATCTAATACTTGTATCTCTACAATAGTTTTACCATGCACCCTATCTGACCCAACACGAGTCGCGGAACAGTCCCAGCACATCATTAGATAATATGTATACGAACATCGTTAGTGCCTATCTGCTGGTATAATCGGAGACGATTTGTCCGATCATTAAACTGTTTTCCTAATATTGGATGTAAATGGCTGTTTCTTCTCCTTCTCCATAAAAGAGGGCAGAATATTCAATTACGTCGTCAGCTGACCCAGAGGAGAGAATTTCTTATTTCGAGTAGAATTTGTCAAATATAGACTGCTGGGAGGGTGTTTTCGCTGTGATGATGAAATTCTGCGTACATCAAGTTCTCTGCTTGTTTTTTCTCCTCTCTCTTTAATTCTTGTCGCACAAAGAATAGGCTGGCTTCATCAATAAAATCCCAGCAAACACAAAACGTTTTCATAACACTTTGAAAAGAGCTTCCAAAAAGGTTTTCATAACGTTAAATGTGGTGTTATTAAAAACATTTTCATAACGTTTTTAATGGTCGAAATATGTTTTTCACGTTTCATTTCAATGATGTCACTAGTATTGTAATAACGGAATTGTTCTTATAACATAATTATTACACCACAAAATAATGTTTTTCAAAACATTAAACGAAACATGTTCATAACGTTTTAACAACGTGTTTGTGTTTTCTGCGGTGGGATCATAATTCGATAGTGATGGCTGCTATAGTCTTGGGTTAAGACGAAGCTAGCATGCGATAGCTGGAAGGCACAACTGGTTGGTTCGTTGAACGAAGTTAGTTTAAACTAAAATAGGATGTATATGGAACCTGGAAACGTACAATATATTCGGAGACACAATCAAGAGATAGATTGCACATAAGAAGCTTGAGGTTTAGCCTTTCTGAACCTGAAATGACCTTTACCTATAACGCAAGAATCAATGAAGGTTTTCTTTCCTATTTGCAATCCATTTATCTGATTTGAACCTAATGGTCACTTGCATTCTTCAGAAAACCGTGCTGCCAAACTTTTTGGAGTTTACCCTCCCACGAATTTGTCTCAACCATTGGGTTGCTTTCGTTTTATATCGGGCTGACAAGCTTTTTGTGGTTCACCTTGAATACCTTGCCTAACGCCAGAAGCAATGATGTTCATCTCTTCTATATATGGCATTCGACATACCTAATTTGAACTTTGACATGCATATTTTCGTGAGAAACCGTGTCGACAAGCTTTTTGAGATTTGCCCTCTCACAACCCTGAATATTGCCCTCTACGCGCCGATTTAATCGATAGGGTTCATCCTCGGTACCGGTATATGTGTAACCCACTACCTGAATTAAACTTATTACATTTGAATTCATTAGATATCGTGCGGACTTTGTACTTTGTACCACAGTTGTGTCTTGCTGGTTTTCCTCCTGAATCTTCCACGTGGGAGCTTAACCAGGAGGTCATTGGGAGTGGCTGTCATTAATTCTTGTTGCTAAAATTCAAGTATTTCCCTCTGAAGTCTTGACATCAATATATCCTGGGACAAGCGGTGACAAATAGGGGTAACACATACATATACACACAGGTGCATACACGCCTGCGGAATGTACTATTTTACCTTTGGAGATTTGGAGGACAATCGCAACATGATACTCTGGAGTAGGCTATGTACATTCGCATACGAACTAACGGAAATGTGAATGTATTTATAAGTGATTTCGCGTAAACAAGGAGCCGTGAGACCCGTACTTAACGGCAGGGTGGCGCAGGTCATACTGGGGGCGCAACATTAACAGCCTCTCGGGAGAGGTTAGCAGGACAACTCGTCTCCAAATGCCACGTACACCTACGTATAATTTCGTTGAAACTGGACGTAAAGCATATCCTTCCTATACAAAGTTTCTCGGAGGAAAAATACGGACAATGACAATGTCAGTGGCGGATGAAAGCTTAGATCCAGCTGTATTTGTTGAATCTCCGATGTCAGTGGCTGGCCGGCGTGAACGCCTCTTCGCTTCGTCCCTCTACTTTGTTTCGACCTAGTGTCTCATAAACCGACATAATTACTGGAGAAGTATGTTTTTGGAAATTGTGGGTATAGGATCTACAGGCCTGTACAATCGAATCCTTAGATCTTCGAAAGTGCTCCCGTGAACACGAACTATACGCCTTCAGGATGACCCACTCAATTTCATTACAATGATATCATGTTCCTCATCCATCGTCCAATGCTGAACTCAAAACGGCAACCCCATATCAGGTTATGTAATAATCATCCAGTACAGCTCGGCGGGGCGGCGGGTCCAGCCGTCTCACACTGCACACAGTTGCAGGCAGAGGAAGGATTTTTTTGCATCACTCTTGCCTTTGGTGCCTGGTACTGCAAGTTAATATCAGGGGTGACTTTAACGTGTCCCAAACATTTTGGTTGATAGACTGGGTAATAGGGTGTCTTCATCGAGTAGTGAAGGTATGTCTGTTTTGAAAGCCTTTACTGATCGGTGTGAATGAGTAGATATTTGGAGGTCTCTTAATCCGACAGCTGTGGACTTCACCTGGCATGAGCCAAATGGTTTGGACGCATCTCGGTTGGACCGTTTTTATATCCCCATGTCTTTGAAGGCTTCAGATGTTCAATAAGGCCTCGCCCTTGTCGGAGCCATGATTTCGGTGTTTCCGTTTCCTTACAGCTGTTTAGTTCCTTCCGTTAGGTCAGGGTCGTGGAAATTAACACACAGAGTTTGTCAGAAAATAGTTTTAGGACCCAGTTCAAGGCTAAGACTGAGTGGTGCAGACTTTTAAGCCGGCCTACTCATCGTTAGTAGAGTGTGTGGGAGGGTGGTAAAATTCTCCATTGGGATTTTTTGCTGTGGGTTAATTGTGCCATAGTCTCGGCAGAAGAGAGAGAGTTTAGTTCTTCTTTTGCCGGGAGCCGGGCAGGTGTCCTCTTTGGGCTTTGGGGGTTTTTATTGGGTCTCGTTTTCAAGAGATATCTCTTGATGGGAAGGTGCACTCTGCTCGGGTCCACGCTAGAGTCCAGTGTATTGAGGCAGGGGATAAGCCAACTATCCAGTTTATCATGATACAGTAAGAGGTAACGGACAGGATACACATTAGGCTGTCTTTGATTCTAGTGGTGTGGCTGTGGATGACCTCGAAAGGTAGGGACGTCTTTTATAACTTTTACCGGTTTCTGTATTCTGCTGGCGAGGTTGATGTGTCTCTTCCAACCCCCTTTGTTGGGCGGGTCTTGACCCAATTCTACGGCTGAGGAGAAATGTTGCCGCTTGAGCTCCCTTATCTGCAATTGAGTTTCGGAAGGCTGTTGGCGCAATGGGAAATGGGAAGGTCCCCTGGCAACTGACGGCTTCCCATCGAGTTTTATAAGTCTTTCTGGTCTTTAGTTTGTCCTGATTTGAAGAGTTTTTATGAACATGCATTTTGTGTTGATTCTCTGTTCCCTCTAGAGGACTGGGAACACTTGTGTTGATTCCCGAAGGCTGGGGACCCGCTGGACCGAAGAATAGGAGTCGGCCTATTACACTTTTGAACGTGAATTATAAGAATCTGCTAAGACTCTATTCCGTCGGGCCCTTGTCATGCCATGTTTGGTGAGTGTTTTACAGACCGTGCAGTCAGAGCCCAGAGTATTAACTATAACCTGTGGCCTCTTGAGAAGACTGGTGGAATTTGTAATCACATAATCTGTTTGGCGCTTTGTTGTCCCTTGATCATAGGAAAAAGCTTTCGATAGGGTAGATCATAAGTTTATGTTTAGAGTTTTGCAGCGTTTGGCTGGCATTCAACTTTTTGTGAATGGGTGGCTTCTGGTTTTATACAGTATAGGGAGTAAAGTTTTCACGCAATGGGGGTTCTTCCTCTGGGTTTTCCGTGTGCAGGGTCCGTCATGGGTACCCCCTCTCTCCCCTGTGTCTTGCTGTTGCGATACGCCTAGTCGGTCTCTTGATAGCAACCAGGGAATTACTCCCTTTGCCATTCCCGGGGGTGCCGGGTTGAGAAGCTTGCATTATGCGGACGTGAGAGTAGCTTGTACTATCTCGGACTCTCCTCCTTTCGACCTCCTCAGAGGCTATTAATTAATGCTTTTGACAGGCAACCGGAGCCCTGTGAATCGAAATAATCCTAAGGGGCTTCGTCGAGGGAGTGAGGCACTTGAACCCCCTTCGCTTCTACTTGGTGTGATGCTCTGATTTGTATTATGGTATTTATTTGGGTTTGGTAGTGCTGATATTGACCTATATACCTGGTATAAAGAACCAAGCCGGTGGGAGGCTAGGTTAAGACTTTTCTACTAGGTGGCATTCTCTTTGTCGAAAGGTAGTGGTTATTACTAGTTTGTCAGCCCACTTTTGTGGTATCATGGGCTGTGTTGCCAACCCCAACAGTTGTTTTAACCAATTTGGCACAGGCTTATTAGTAATTTTGTTTGGGAGGGTGGGTAAACCGCATATGGTTAAGAAACAGATTTTTGTATAAATCTGTACTTGAGGGATTCCTTGGTCTTGTTTCATATGAGTCTAAGCTCCGTATGCTCCTTTTAGGTTTTGTGTCAGCTGCGAATTGAACATCCTGCTTTGCCCTTCGCCTTTTTCGTACGTTATTGGGGAGGGCTAAGACTACGCAGAGTTTCCCCATCCCTTTTTAGTAATTCAGCCCCCATGGCTCCTTTTTGCCAGTGCTTACCGTCAGATTTGGGACTCCTCGGTTTTAGTCTCTCTCAGGTGTACAGCAGTTGTTCCTCCTCTCTCATCATAGAGAGATAGCCAATCCCTGTGTACAGCTCTTTTGTGCCGGTAGCAAGGGCTCGTCCCTCTCCTCCAACTTATTCGGGAGGCTTATTAAACAGCTGTCCTTTTAGACACTCAGCCATCGTGATTTGTCGTGGAGAATACGTGGGTGCGCTTGTGACCAATTTTGAGCGTCTACCCGGTGCATGCATGGGATGTGAAGGCCCTGGTGGGATGTAAACCTTCTGAGAGTATTTCCATCTGTTTTGGAGATGTTCTTTTGTTGAGTCCTTGTGGCAGTGGTTCTCGGCGCTCGCGTTTAAATTTGTCTGGGGACGCTAGTTGGGTGATTAGCGAGGAGTATGCGATTTATGGGCTGAACCCCCCTAGGGCTTTCCCTTAAGGTTCGTAGGGTGCTGTTTTTCATTGCTGCAGTGGCTCGTCGGTGGGTGTGGAAATATAGGTGTGACTTGGTTTTCCGCGGGAAGTTGTCTGCTCCCATCCTGATTTTGAAGCACATTAAGGTAGACGTTAAGCTTAGAATTGAGGCAGATTTCTGTGTGGTCGTTGCACCACCAATGCCTTCTTGAGAAGGTGGTGCTCGGGTATTGTCCGGTTGAAAGGTTGTGCCCTACATATCTCGGTGTAGTTCGTTGGTTCGGATTTTGTTTTAGTGTTAGGGTTGTGCCTTTGTATGTGGTTTTTGGGGTGATTTGGCAGTGCGGCCTTGAAAGTTTGTTTTTTCTTTGGTGCTGTGTTGTTAGTTGTTTTGGTTGGGTTCTGTTAAAGGCAAGTTTTTTGGTTGGTCTCTGACCCGTGTCGGTTCCTTGTCACGTACAAAGCACTGCACACAGGTGCTCGTAACGTTACTAGGCTGGCTCCCAATTATTCTACAATATAGGATACAATTGTATAAAGTGGAGGCCTAGCCTAACGTTTACGAGCCCTGTGGTCTCACACAACTTATCTCGACAGATTGAGTGGGGATCGACCCAGACCAAAAAAAAAAAAAAAACAGCATGGCGGAACGTCGCAGAGAGTCGTCCGTAATAACCGGGTTGTTCCACTGGGGTAGGGTTCGAGGCTGCTCTTCTTCTCGCAAAGGAAAAGAAATTCAAGGTAGGCTAAGCAAACATATTTTGATTAGGTTTTTAGCCTGGCCTACTGTGAAATGGCAAACACCGCAGCAAGCCGATGAATTAGGTGGACAATATATATAAAGCATTTGCTTGAATACATTTTTGAAAACTCCATATAAATTCGGGCTGGAGATCAGAAAAAGAGGTCGGTTCTGTTAGGAAAGCAAGGTAGCCTGTGGCACAGGCTACCTTGCTTTGCTTCCCCACAAATTCACAGACATTGTGGAATGTAAATATATCCAACTCGGTAAGAATTTCGCCACACTCAGTAGGTATGGTCCGTCAAACGTATTCTGGATCTAATGTGTTTTTTATGTGTCATGAATTTGATTATCCCATCATATAATAGCTTCTGTTAGAATAAAGCACTGAGGAACGTGTAAACCATAGCTCCTGTGACAATTGTGCTGTTGTAGGTGCCCACAAGGCATACCCCTTCTTACCCAATCCATTTGATTAGGTTGATTATTACATTCAAAAATACTGTAACATTTTCCCCCCTCTCTTCTCGCCCCTGGGACTGGGGGACAAATGTGGAGGTTTCCTAAAGGTATATTTTGGGACAACGGACTGCTGCTGCATGAGGCTAGTTTGTTGGTGTGTGGGGGAGGCGGGGGAGGGTGTTTGCTGCCTGGCAGGGGAGGGGTAAATGGGCATGTTCTGGCTACTTTGAAATAAAAGGCACATGATACTGACGAAAGGCAAAGAGCCCAGGCTGCTAGGTGGATTTAGAACATTTCAGTTGGATTGTTGGTCAAAGAAGTTGAGTTGACTGAGCGAAAACTTTTCAACATTTGGTATTTTGGTAGAGAAGAGTGTGGGGGGGGGGGGGCATGAAGAAGAAAAAAAACAATTAAGAGCGGTTGATAAGAGTCAAACTAGTGTCCATTTATTTTAGGAATTTTTATGTGTTATATGTGAAAATATGTGATGATCGTTTTGACATGACGATGGCTGCATGAAATGGTTGGTTGTGTATAGTGTGTACGTGTAGTGAATAATAGGAACCACCGATCGCGCAACCAGCGAGACACTGGGCGATCACCTTGTTTCTAGATTGCTGGAACTTTAAACGCTGTAGAAATTCTGAGAAAGACTGGCGACTTCGTGTTTGTGAGCAGGACTAGGAGCTCCCTCGTTTGAGCTATCTCACCGGAACACCAAGAGGGGAGGAAAAACTTGTGTCACGAATCGGAAAGACGTTTTTCGTGATTTTCGATCTAATACTGTTTCCCCCAGGGTGGGGGGGGGATTGGGTCGGGACCACCCATGTAATGTTCGGGAGGGTACGGGGAACCACCCTTTAGGTTCCCGGCGCCATGCGTTCCCCAGTGCCAGAAGTACTAGTCGGCCAACAAAAAAGCGGACCCGGTGAGGTAGGCCTACTGACACGCAAGATTGACATTTTCCGAGCGTGTTTTAGTGTGGGATTGTCAATGGGAGAGTCACGGCAGAAAAAACAAGTCGGAAGGCGTTTTCGGGATTTTGATCTATTATCGTGTCCCCCAGGGTGGGGGGATTGGGTCGGGACCACCCATGTAGTGTTCGGGAGGGTATGGGGAACCACTCTTCAGGTTCCCGGGGCCAGGCGTTCCCAGTCCCAGATTTATAGGGGCAGAAAGCGGGAACCCTGTGAGACTGCCGAGACTTGTAAATTTTCCGAGCTGTGATTGCCTCTCATTCGCGTCACGGAGCTATGCACAACCGTCAACGCCAGGCGTCTAGTCGAACTATGCCCCCAACGCGAAGTGTCAATGGAAGGAGGTGTGTAACCCGCACACATTGATTGGACCTCCAGTGAAGGATTTAGTCCGTGTCAGAACGAGAGAAAGCCCTACCGTCAAATTAGACGCAGTTGTGATGAAACATTGGGAACACATTTTAAGGTCATTTTTTGCATTTAATTCACCAATTTTCACTATTTCCGAAATATTAACCGATTCCAATGGCCATATTAGACGTGTGCTGGTGAGAAAACCGCCGAGGTGGACATCTCCGCAGCAATTACCTCGGTAGACCTCATTTAGAGGAAGCACATTGAACCATGTCCATCCATTTGACCTCCGTGACTTTGAAATGACCTACCTGTGTTCTGGGCGTTTCGTCCTATTCTCTGAGTCTCATTTGAATACGAAAAAGTTAGGAAAATTGCATGAAATTACGCAAATTTGACTTCGTGTGACCTTGAAATGACCTTCATGTTGTTCAGGACTAACAACAGTGCACATCCACCTAGTTTTCGTCCAAATTCGTCACAAAAATAGAAAAATCGCAAAAGGAAAACCACCAATTGACCCCCGGTGACCTTGAAAATTCTAATATTGTAACCAGACTGAGATTTTGGGAGAAAAAACTTTATTTTTTGGCAGAAATTTCGTATTTTCTACGTGAATACTTTCTTCCTCTTTTTCAATAGATTCCAATATTTGGAAGGACGTTATTGTTTCAAATTTTGGAACAATCAGTGTACAAAGTACCGAAACAAAGCATTTCCCAGCATTTAGGCTGAAAATGAATTTTTGGAGGCCAAAATTAAATATATATATTTTTTTTCCATGTAGGCATGAGACATTAATAGGCCGATTCTATTATAGTCATTGTGTTCCCTACAATTAGTACATGATGTTTCTGGAGTCAGGTCAAAGGTCAACTGAAACCTACAGAGGTCAAGTCAGCAGAAAAATGACTT
Organism: Sclerodactyla briareus; assembly: GCA_026419785.1. Classification (NCBI taxonomy): domain Eukaryota; kingdom Metazoa; phylum Echinodermata; class Holothuroidea; order Dendrochirotida; family Sclerodactylidae; genus Sclerodactyla; species Sclerodactyla briareus. The sequence goes on along the minus strand of JAODTK010005751.1, from coordinate 40,815 downwards.
TTGGCTCTCTGGTTAGTTAACTCAGTATTAGTACTTATAACGGATGCAGAACTGTGTGAAAAAGTGACTCCCCAAAGTATACGACAGCATCGGTAACGAGTGCAAGAATGATATACACACTTGCCCCTAAATTTTGTCAGGTTCCTAACGAAAAACTAATGAATCCCTGAGTTCCTGGCATATCCATCCAACCTTTTGTTTTGCAGGCTCCATTCGTTGAATACGGATACCAGACAAAAATGCTGATCATTTTTCCATGCAATTGCTGTGTTCAATGCAAATATTCGCTGTGTGTGTTTCTTACACTAGCGCGTACGTGGCTACAAAACAAGCGAAACAATAACTTGATAGCGAACTGCCAAGTATAGAACTGCACATTCGATTGATTGTCTTTTTATCGTCACTATCTTTCGCATCATCTGCTTCTCCCATATGATTTTCCACAGACTGGCAAGTGGCTCAGTGAGCCCCATAAGTTTTATATGAAAAATGACATATGTTCCTTTATTTTTTATAACGTTTAACGATCTGCAGCTGGACTTACATAGCTCTTTGAAAATAATTCCACTAAATCTAACTACCGTAGGAGTGTGTTGTGGAACGACTCTTTATTTCATTTTCTAGACTTCAGTCACGGAATCTATGACAACTCGAACCGTACTAGGACAGTTGGATTGATGAAGCTCAATTGATCGATTACAGTTCTATTTGTGTTCCCTCTAATGATACACGTACATGATCTATTGTTCTGGGTCAAGTCAAAGGCAAGAGTGATGATGATTCTCTCTAAATGTCTGGGGTGTGAGAGGGACATGACCCCATTTACTTAAAAGTTATCCCGTTTCAAAAATCGAGTAATCTTAGGTGGAAGTCTGTGCCTCAAAACCTTTAGGCCTACACTATTTGATAAACACAGCTGTAAAACGCTACTGAACAGAGAAAATTTATTTTGTGCCAAAAATGTATTGGTTCCATGGATAATCTGCCCCCCTTGCGTACTCCACTGTTAGTGTGAGGTTTATTTCCACCTGTCGGACAATTCCGATGTCGCCCTCGTAAAAATGGCTCAGTTAGTTAGCTGTAGGCTACATGGTTGTCTAGGTGAAATGTATTGATTCGTGTTCCTCGTAGGTTTGTTGTTTGTTGTTGTTCGTCCGTCGAATCGACGAGGACCATCTAGTCATTCTGGGGTTGGGGTAGTTGGGTACGGTGGTTCGCATATGACTCGTCAGGCCAATCCTCGCAGTTTCGTGGGCAGGTGGGCAGAGTATGGTGGCAGGTGGCATCGGGTTGTTGGCACCGTTTTTCCTGGCCTGCCTGCGTTGTTCAACAGCAGCGATCCTGTTGGCTTCATGTATTTCATCGCCTCTGTGTACAGCTGACCGCCATATTCCTCTGTCTTTATCTGTCTGCTCCCACGTGTTATGGTTAATGTCGAAGGCCTTCAGCGAAGCTTTTAGCGTATCCTTCAGAGCTTTTTTCTGGCCTCCGTGGAGCGCTTCCTTGCTGCAGTTCGCTATACAACATCCTCTGAAGCCGGTGTTTCTGGTCATGCGAACTACATGGCCTGCCCAACGCTGTGACTGAACAGGCTGGTATCACGATGCTGGTCAACCCCCCCTATTGAAGCCTCATTGTCTTGTATCTGTCTTGCCACTTTATGCCGAGGCTTTTCCTGAGGCACGTGGTGTGGAAGTTGGTTCAGCTTATCCTGGTATGCACGTTGATACGTGTCCATGCTCACAGCCGTAGAGCAGATTGTGAGAACAATGGCCCTACAATATTTATCTTTGGTTCTCTGTGTTTATCCCTCTTCTGTTCCCCACATTCTGTAGAGTTTCCAGAGCTTGCTTTGGCGAGTCTAGCATTCACTTCATCATTTATTAAACGTGTCTTGATAGTGTGCTGCCATGTAGGTACACTTGTCCACGCATTCAGCCGCTGCCCGTTTGATGGGATATTTGGGTTCAGCGTATGGCTTTCCTGAAGCTGTTGATGCATGCTCCTGGCTGATTTCCTGGCTGATCACGAGCTTGCCGAGCTGGCTATCCTCGTAGTATGTGGGCTGTGGCGATAGCAGTATTAGTCACATCGCTTCGCACTGAGCCTATCGATATTTACTCCAACAGACGAGTTGTTCTCATGGAAACATGCTTTCTCTGATTACTGCGCTTGTGGCAAATGTATGCATTTAAATAACTCCATACAAAGGAATACATTATTCAGGGTATACACTCTGGTACAAGCTAGTTCACGATTGCAAGGTGCGCTGATCAAACTGCGTTATCGTTCCGCTCATATTGAACTGTACCATTCTTCACAAATGAATCCAGTTCATTCAAATAATCATTTTTCATTAGATCATTTACTCGAGTGTGGTATGTATTTGAGAATGAAGTGATGTTCATCATTCCTTGCCCGCAGCGTAGTGATCTATGTTGTTCACGCATGTCTGTTGTGCGTGTGTGTGTTTGTGCCTGGGTTGTACTTTCTTTGTGTGGATGTATCGTATGTTTTGGTCATACTTGCCATATAAGGTTTGGATCCTATTAAATTAGCCCCTGTGTAATCAGCCTGCGTTGTCCTTTAAGGGCTGTCAATAACACCTTCTTTCAGATTATGCTGGGCTTTATCTTACTGACTATCAATTCCCCTCTCTTTTCTCGGTCAGAATGGTTGAAACAAGTTGAATAACACGATCGCGAAACAGACTATACTAGCGTTTCGCGAACACATTTCTGTAAATTACCTGTTCTAGCTCCAATTCCGTCACTTTCTGCAGAATTTCTCGCCCCAGCAAGTCAGCAGGCGCCCCACCCCCCCCACCCCCCTCACTCTCGTCTCCTGTCTACAGATGATGAATAAATTCAATACTATGTGGCGTCGACGTCGCCCGGTAGCGGATCGGCGGTTATTTTGGCCTTTTCTAATCAGTCAACCAGCTGACCAGATACGAGTTCGATATTTTCTGTAGCCATCACTTGTTTACGGTGATTATTCATGCTTTTTTTTACCCACTGAATGCCTTAAACAATGAATTTAGTTTCTCAGTTCGTACGTCCGCTTTATTTTTCTCCAAATCAAATACATGATGAACCGTGTTACAGCTTTTTTGGTTTTGTTTTTTTGTTTTTAGCTTGCAGGTTAGGAACTCCGCAGTCACCAGGTCTCTCAGTCAGTTCGTCGGTTCTGTTCGTCAGATGCACTCATAAATTAAAAAAACCGTACATGCGATCAAGATTGAAACTTGGCGGTTGGGCAGCCCGCCACTGGTCGGGGCGAGTGCTTTTTGTTGACGAACTGTGAATTGATGTTAATTTGAATCCCGGTAATTACCACTAATCAGTATTCCACAGTCATTCCCAGGAGCTCTTGCTTGAGGTTTTTTTTTCTTCTTATTACATTGTAACCAACATTCAATTTATGTGGGAAGATCTGTCATCACCTTTCTCATGACGTAGGCGCTGGTGGATGTCGTCCTGAGGGAAACTAACATCATTGCGGAATGAATTGAGGCATTGGGGGGGGGGGGAGATTCCCAGGGCAGTTCCACGTGTGTTTGCACTGTACACTGCTACCGACCTAGGAATGAATGCATATTGTGTTGGGTGGTATATATAAAGTTGTGTTGGGTACGTAAGCAACTATTACAGCTAGTAAATTGAGTTGTGTGGTACATATAAAGCTGTGCTGGGCACATATAACAAATGCAGCCAATGTGGTAAACTGTTCAAAGTTTCATCCACGGTGATGATCCGTAAAGGACCACTTAAGATGTTAACACAAAAAAATGCGGAAAGGTGAAAACCGCGCAGTTATTCGCCAGAGGATTTGTGCCGTCCCCGCAGCTACCCAAGAGGCTTCTGCAATTTGTACTCATACGCTTGTTTTTTCCCCTTGCAACTAAAATGAAGGGAATTGCGCTTGTCATACCGTTCATGGCTACCCCTTCGGCTGTAAGAGAACAAACCATATATGCTATACTAGTACCTGTACACCGGAATCTCCAAACAGCGTCTCGGACTTCGTCCATTTTGATTCCTTGACGAAGTCATAGGAATCTAGCAGGTCATGACAGTGTGTATGTATGTATGTATGTATGTATGTATTAGGTATGTATGTATGTATGTATGTATGATGTATGTATGTATAGTATGTATGTATGTAGGTAGGTATGTATGTAACGCTGGCTGTAAACACGATAAACTCGACCCAACAAGCTGGATGAAGCACTACTTGGCATGTGTGTTCCCCATGAGAGTACATGAACCCTATCATTTTGGGGTCAGGTAGAGGGTTCATTTGAGGTCAACACAAGATCAAAGTATGAAAACCTTTGGAAAACACCTTAAGTCCAGAATGGGTGGTCTGATCAAGTGAAAATTTGGTGTAGAGCTTCTTATGGGAGTACAGGAACCCTATTGTTTTTGGTTCGGTTGGGGGGGAATTTTGGTCAAAATAGAAAAAATTGAAAAGTCGATTATTTGGCAATTTTGCTTGTAAACACGATAACTCTACCCCCACCGCGATAGATGAAGTTCATACTGGTATGTGTGTTCAGCCATGATGAGTACATGAACCCTATTGTTTTGGGGTCAGGTCAGAGAAGTCATATAAGGTCAAAGAGGTCAAAGTATGAAAACTTGTAAACATGCTAAGTCCAGAATTGTTGGTCTTATTCAAGTGGAATTTAGGTGTATAGCTTTCGTGCTGGGAGGGTACAGGAACCCTATTGTTTTTGGTTCAGGTCGGGATTCGGGATGAATTTGGTCTTCGAAAATAGAAAAAATTGTGAAAAGTCAATATGTTGGTCAATTTTGGCTTGTAAACATCGTAACTCAACCACACCTGGATGGATGAAGCTATACTTGGTTTGTTGTGTTCCCATGATGAGTACATGAACCCTACTGTTTTGGGGTCAGTTAGAGGTCATCTGAGGTAACAGAGGTCAAAGTTGAAAACTTGTCAACACGATAAGCCAAGAATGGTTGGTCGGATCAGGTTGAGATTTCGTGGGTAGATTTCTATGGGAGTACAGGAACCCTATTGTGTTTGGTCCAGGTCGGAGGTGAATTTTGCTCAAAAAATATAAAGATAAAAAATTTGTGAAAAGTCAACTTTTATGGCCAATTTTGACTTGTAAACCCATGATAACTTGCCCCACCTGGAGGATGAAAGCTCCTGCTTTGGTAGGTGAGTTCCCCATGATGAGTACATGAACCCTATTGTTGTGGGCTCAGGGACGAGTTCATTTGAGGTCACCAGCAGTCAAAATCTGAAAACTTCACAAATTTAGTGTGAGCTGCCTTATCAAGAGGATAGGAGCCCTAGTGGTTGGTTGGGAAAAAAGGGAAATTATGGCAGACGTTATTGGTTCCCACAAGAGCTGGTGCAATATCATACTTGTCATTGTGTTGGCTATGCGTTGTCAGGAAGAGTCAAGGAATCACGAAGCCTTTTGGCTTTTTCTGGTTCAGTTTCTTACTAGTTTTACTAGGAGAGGAGACAATAACATATATTATTTCTTATAATAAAACGGGGAAAATTTTGTCACCCACTGCCGTGCAAAAATTACCTGGTGAAAGGAAACATCCCACAAACTTTTCGACTTGTTTAAACTAGTAGGTGATAGCTTATATGAGGGATCTGCAGAAGAAGGAGCTTTGGAGGAGGCGCGGCCGGAGAAACTCTAAACAAATCCTCTTCATCAAAGAACTAAGAGGATAGAAGGAAGACTCCATCAAGAAATTCGGGGAATATACCTATGAAAGCGAGGGGCGTATAGATATTACTCAGTAAGTCTACAAACCCATAACGCCCAACATGGTTGTTATCTTATCAGTTCCAGAGGGCCAGATAAAATATTTGTAGTCAGTGTGCCATGTCCATCCATTTGACCTCGGTGATTTGCAAATGACATACCGTTGTTCTGGGCAGTTGTGACATATTCTCTGAGTCTCATTTTGAATACGGCAAAAGTTAGGAAAATTGCATGAAATTACGCAAATTTGACTTCGGGTGACCTTGAATGACCTCATGTTGTTCAGGGACTAAAACAACAGTGCACATCCACCTAGTTGTCGTCCAAATTCGTCACAAATAGAACAATTCGCAAAAGGAAAACCACCAAATTGACCCCCGATGGGACCTGTGAAATTATAATAGTAAACAGACTGAGATTTTAGGGGAGAAAAACTTATTTTTTGCAGAAAAGTTCGTATTGTTCTGTGAATGACTTCTTCAGTCTTTTCAATAGTTCAGAGATTGGAAGGACTGGATTGTTTCACATTTTGGAACAATCAGTGTACAAAGTACCGAAACAAAGGCATTCCCAGATTAGGCTGAAAATGCATTTTGGAGGCAAATTAATATATAATTTTTTTTTCCATGTAGGCATGAGACATTAATAGGCATTCTACATTTATTTCAGGGTGTTCCCTACAATTTAGTAATGAGTGTCTGGAGGCAGGTTCAAAGGTCAACTGAAACCTACAGAGGTCATTCAGCAGAAAAATGACTTTTGGCTCTCTGGTTAGTTAACTCAGTAATTAGTTCTTATACGATGCAGAACTGTGTAAAAAGGACTCCCCAAAGTATACGGCCAGCATCGGTACGAGTGGCAAGAATGATATACACCACTTGCCCCTAAATGTCAGGTTCCTAACGAAAAACTAATGACGGCCTGAGTTCCTGGCATATCCACAACATTTTGTGTTGCAGGCTCCAAGTCGTGTGATTACTGTATACCAGACCAAAACATGCTGATCATTTTCAGCAATTGCTGTGTTCAATGCAAATATCGATGTGTGTGGTCCCTACACTAGCGCACGGGTACAAAACAAGGTCATAGGGGATATTTGCTTATTCGCAGCGAAACATAACTATAGCGAACTGCCAAGTATAGAACTGCACATTCGATTGAGGTTTTTATCGTCCACTATCTTTCGGAAATCATTTGCTTGCTCCCATATGATTTTCACAGCTGGGCAAGTGGCTCATGGGCCCATAAGTGATATGAGAAATGAACATGATTTTCCTTTATGTTTTATAACGATTAACAATCGGCAGCTGGGCGACTTACATAGCTCTTTGAAAATAAAATTACCACTAGAATCTAACTACACGTAGGAGTGTGTGTGGGAACTGACTCTTTATTTCATTTTCTAGACTTTTCAGTCACGGAATCTTGACACTCGAGGACCGGACTGGACATTGGATGGATGAAGCTCATAGTGATCGATACAGTTTATAGTTGTGTTCCCTCGAATGAATAAAAGTACATGATCTATGTTCTGGTCAATGTCAAAGGCAAGAGTGAGGATGATCCTTCCTAATGTCTGGGTTGAGAGGGAAATGCCCCCATGTTATAAAAAGTTATCACGTAAAAATCTGAAGTAATCTTAGGTGGAAGTCTGTGCCTCAAAACCTTTAGGCCTACACTATTTTGCTAACAACAGTGTAAAACGCTACTGAACAGAGAAAATTGATTTTGGGCCAAAAAGATTGGTTCCAGGGGATAATCTGCCCCCCTGCGTACGCCACTGTTAGTGGGAGGTTTATTCCACCGGTCGGGACAATTCCCGATGTCGCCTCGTAAAAAGGGCTCAGTTAGTTAGCTGTAGCTACATGTGGTTAGGTGAAATGTCTGATTCGTTTTCCTAGTGAGGTTTGTTGTGTGATTGTTGTTAGTCCGTCGAATACGACGCGGACATCTAGTCCATCCTGGGGTGGGGGAGTGGGTAGGTACGGGGTTCGCAGATGACTGGTCAGGCCTAATCCTCGCAGTTCGTGGGCAGTGTGGGCAGGGTATGGTGGCAGGTGGACATCGGGTTGTTGGCACCGTTTTTCCTGGCCTGCTGCGTGTTCACCAGCGCTCCTGTTGGCTTCTGTATTTAGCGCCTTTGTGTACAGCTGACCGCCATATTCCTCTGTCTTTAGCTGTTGCCCCACGTGTTATGGTAATGTCGAAGGCCTTCAGCGAAAGCCTTAGCGTATCCGTTAGCTTTTTCTGCCCCTCCTTGCCGAGGCGCTGTCCTTGCTGCAGTTCGCAATTACAACAGTCTCTTTGGGAAGCCGGTTGGTCTGCATGCGAAAATTACCTGGCCTGCCCAACGCTGTGACGAATCAGGATGCGTATAGATGCTGGGCAGACCACCGGAGTGAAGACCGCTCAGTGTCTGTATCCTGTTGCACTTTATGCGAGAGGTTTTCTGAGGCACGTGGTGTGAAGGGGTTCAGCTTCCTGGCATGACGTTGATAGAGTGTCCATGTCTCACAGCCGTAGATCAGAGTGGTGAGAACAATGGCCCGATACAATATTATATTTGTCTCTGTGGTTATCCCTCTTCTGTTCCACACATCTGGTAGAGTCTGCCAAAAGCTTGCTTTGGCGAGTCTAGCATTCACTTCATGTTTATGACAACGTATCTTGAGAGTGTGCTGCCAAGGTCCCCAGTAAACTTGCCCCGCATTCAGCCGCTGAACCGGTGATGGTGAGATTGGGTTCAGCGTATGGCTTTCCTGAAGCTGGTTGATGCATGATAATGGCTGATTCCGGGGATGCACGAGCTGCTGGAGCTGGGTGATCCTCGTAGTATGTGGCTGTGCGATAGCATTAGTATTCACATCGCTTCGCACTGAGGCCTATCGAGATTTACATCCAAGCAGACGAGTTTGTTCTCATGGAAACATGCTTCTCTGATACTGCCGCTTGTGGCAATGAGGAATTTAAATGACTCCAGACAAAGGGAAATACATTATGCCTGGTTATACACGCTGTACAAGCTAGTTCACCGATTGCGAAGTGCGCGTTGATCACTGCGTTATGTTACACTCTATTGTGAAAACTGTACCATTCTTCACAAATGATAAGTTCATTAAAATAATCATTTTTCATTAGATTAATTTTACTCGAGTGTGGTATGTATTTGAGAATGAAGTGATGTTCATTCCTTGCCGCAGGCGTGAGGGATTATATGTGTTCACCGCATGTCTGTGTGCGTGTGTGTGTGTTTGTGCCTGGGTTGTACTGAGTGTGTGTGGATGTTCGTATGTATGTGTCATACTTGCCAGATAGGTTTGATCCTATTAAAGTAGCCACTGTTCAAATCAGCCTGTAGTTGTCCTTAAGGGCTGACAATAATCACCTGCTTTCAGATTTAATGCGGGGCTTACTACTAACTAGCGAATTCCCCTCTTTCGGTCAGAATGGTTGAAACAGTTGAATAACACCGATCGCGAAACAGACGAGACTAGCGTTCGAGAACACATTTGTAAATTACCGGTTATATGTCCAAATCTTCCGTCACTTTCTGCGCAGAATTTTCGGCCCCGCAATATTAGAAGCCGGCCCCACCTGCCCCCCCCCCCTACCTTCACGCTTCGTCTCTGTCTACAGATGATGATAAATAAATTACTATGTGAGCGCACACGTGACGCCGTTAGCAGGGGATCGGAGGTTATTTTGGACTTTCTAATCAGTCAACCAAGCTGACCAGATACCGACGTTCGATATTTCTGCATAGCGCTCAATTGTTTTACGATTTTTCATACTTCCCATGAATGCCTTTCAAACAAGAATTTAGTTCTCAGTCGACGTCCGACGATTTTTTTTCTCCAAATTCAAATACATGATGAACGTGTTACAGTTTTTTTTTTATGGTTTTTGTTTCTTTTAGCTTGCAGGTTAGGAAACTCCGCAAGTTCACCAGGTCTCTCAGTCAGTTCGTCCGTTCTGTTCGTCATATTCATTCATATATCAAAAAACCGGACATGCGATCAGATTGCAACTTGGCGGGTGGGTGCAAAGCTCGCCACTGGTCGGGGCGAGTGCTATTTTGTTGACGAAAAAGGTGATTAGATGTTAATGAATCCATAATTACCCTAATAGTCTTCCACAGTCATTCCCAAGGAGCTATTGCGTGAGGTTTTTTTTGCTTCTACATTTGAACCACATTCACACCAATTTCTGTGGAAATCTGTCATCACCTTCTCATTTACGTAGGCGGCTTGGCTGGACTAGAGCCCTGAGTGGAACTAATCCAGTGTGGAATGAATTGAGGCGGGCAATGGGGGGGGGGGGGGAGATCAATGCAGTTCCAAGCGTGTTTGCACTGTACACGCTTACAAAACTAGAAATGAATTGTGTTGGGTACATATTAAGTTGTGTTGGACGTATAGCAAAATATACAGCTAGTATGAGTGGTGTGGTTTACTAAAAAGCTGTGCTGGGCACATATAACAAATGCGAGGCCAATGTGGTAACATGTTCAAAGTCCTTCACGGTTGATGTCCGTAAAGGACCACTAAATGTTAACACACAAATTAAATGCGGAATGGTGAAGAACGCGCAGTGCATTCGCCAGAGGATTTTTTGCCCGTCCGCAGCTACTAAGACGCTTCGTCAATTTGTACTCATACGATGGTTTTCCCTTGGAACAACAGTTAAGGCATGTGCTTTTCACACCGTTTCCATGGCTGTAAAAGAGAACAAAACCCCAATATGTATACTAGTAACCTGGACACCGGAATCTCAAAACAGCGTCTCGACATTCGTCCATTTTTTATCCTCGACGAAAGTCAGAGGAATCTATGCAGTATGGGACAGACAGTATGTAGGTATGTATGTAATGTATGTAGTATGATGTATGATGTATGTCTGATGTATGTATGTATGTAGTCTGTAGTATGTATGTATGTTGATTGGTATGTAGTATGTTATGTAACGCGCTGTAAAACACGATTTGAACTCGACCCACCTGGAGGCTTGAAGCTCATACTTGGCATGTGTGTTCCAATGATGAGTACATGAACCCTATGATTTTGGGGTCAGGTAAGAGGTCGTCTGCGGTCAAAACAGAGTCAAAGTCTGCAACCTTGTAAACACGCTAAGTCCAGAATGGTTGGCTGATCAAGTTGAAATTTGGTGGATTTTTAGCTCCTATGGGGGTACAGGAAACCTAGTGTTTTGGGTTCAGGTCGGGGTGTGAATTTGGTCAAAATTGCAAACTTTGTCTAAAGTCAAGATTTTGGCCAATTTTGGGCTTCGGGTAAACACGATAATCAACCCCACCTTGATGGATTAAGCTTATACTTGGTATTCGTGTTTCCCATGATGAGTACATGAACCCTATTGTTTTGGGGTCAGGTCAGAGTCATCTGAGGTCAACAGAGGGTCAAAGTCTGAAAAACCTTGTAAAAACACGATAAGTCCAGAAGGATTGTCTGATCAAGTTGAAAATTGTATAGCTTCCTTATGGGAGTACGGGAACCCTATTGTTTTGGTCGGGTCGGTGAATTTGGGTCAAACAATAGAGAAATTGTGAAAGTCGAAATTTTTGGCCAATTTGGCTTGTGAAACAGATAACTCTACCCCACCTGGATTGAGATGAAGGCATACTTGTACGTTGTGACCCCCCCCCCCCCCCCCCCAATATGATGAGTACATGAACCTATTGTTTTGGGGTCAGTCAGAGGTAATCGGGTCAACAGAGGTCAAAGTCTGGAGAAACCTTTGTAAACACGGCGAAGTCAGAATGGTTGGTTGGATCAAGTTGAAATTTGGTGTATAGATTCTTATGGGGAGTACAGGGAACCCTATTGTTTTTGGTCAGGTCGGGGTGGAATTTTTGGCACAAAAATTAGAAAAATTGTTGAAAAGTCGATATTTTGGCCAGTTTGGCTGTAAACACGATAAAACTCTACCCCACCTGGGATGGATCAAGGTCATACTTAGTACGTGTGTTCCCCGTGATGAGTACAGCACCCTATTGTGTTTGGGTCAGGTCAGGTCAGAGGTCAAACAGAGGTCAAAGGATTAAAACCTTGATAACATGCTAAGTCCAGAATTGGTTGTTGGTCTTAGCAAGTTGAAATTAGTGTATAGCTTCTTATGGAGAGTTCAGGAACCTATGTTTTTGGTTCAGGGGGGGTGATGAATTTTGTCAAATCGACAATTGTGAGAAGTCCACATATGTTGGCCAATTTGGGTTGTAAACACGAAACTCTACCCCACATGGATAGATGAAGTTCTACTTGGTATGTGTGATACCAATGATGAGTAAATGACCTTATGTTTTGGGGTCAGGTCAGAGACATCTAAGGGTCAAAAGATGTCAAAGTATGAAAACCGGTAAAACATGCTAAGTCGAATGTTGGGATTATCAGTTGTTGAATTTAGGGTATAGCTTCTTATGGAGAGTTAGGGAAACCCTGTGGTTTTGGTTTAGGTCGGGGGAATTTTGGTCAAAAATAGTCAAATTGTGAAAAGTTCAATATTTTGGCAAGTTTTGGCTTGTAAACACGATAAACTCTCCCCACCTGATAGATGAAGTTCATACTTGTATGGTTGTTCCCCATGATGAGACATGAACCTATGTTTTGGGGTCAGGTCAGAGGCATCATAAGGGTCACAAGAGGTCAACGTATGAAAACGTTGTAAACAGTAAGTCCAGAATGTTGGTCTTATCAAGTTGGAAGTTGTGTATCGCTTATATGGAGAGTACACGAACCCTATTGTTTTATTAAGGCGGGATATGAAATGAATTTGGGTCGAAAAGGCAAAATTGTTGAAAAGTCAATATGTTGGCAATTTTGGCTTGTAAACACGATAACTCAACCCCACCGATCGATGAAGCTTATACTTGGTATGTGTGTTCCCCATGATGAGTCATCAACCCTTACTGTTTTGGGGTAAGTCCAAGGTCATTGAGGTCAACAGAGGGTCAAAGTTGAAAACCTGTAACACGATAAGCCGAAAGGGGGGGGGGGGGGGGGGGGGGGGAAAATGGTTGTGGTTTGATCAGGTTGAGATTTCGTGGGTAGCTTTCTTTTTTATGGGAGTAAACAGGACCCCTTTGTGTTTGGTCCAGGCCGGAGGTGGACGTTTGGTCAAAAATATAAAATTTGTGATGAGTCAATAATTTGGCCAATTTTGACTTGTAAACAAGATAACTTGACCCACCTGGCTTGAGGATGAAGATCATGCGTGGTATGTGAGGTTCCCCATGAGGAGTACATGAACCGATTGTTTTGGGGTCAGACAGGAGTTACATTGATCAGGTCACAGAGGCAGAGTCTGAAAAACGTCGAAATTTAGTGTGTAGCTCCTTATCAAGAGGAATAGGGACCCTATTGGTTGGGAAAATGGGAAAATTTGTCAGACGTATGGTTCCCATAATGAGCTGGTTGCAATTCTCCTACTGGTCCTTTGTGTCTGGTTATAGGTCGTCAGGAAGAGTCAAGGAAATCACTAAGCCTTGGATCTTTTGGTCAGTTTGTACTAGTTTTACTAGGGAGGGAGACAATTAAAACATCTATATTTCCTTATAATAAACCGGGAAATTTATGTCACACTGCCAGGGCCAAAATTACCTGGTGAAGAACACCCCACAAACTTTTCGACTTGTGTTTGAAAACGACGAGGTGATAGCTCTATGAGGAATCTGCAGAAGAAATGAGCTTTGGAGGAGCGGCCGGAGATACTCTAAACAATTTCCCTCTTCATCATAAGAACTATGTATCGAAGTAAGACTCCACAAGAAATTCGTGGAATCTACCTATGAAAGCGAGGGGGCGCCAGCATAGATATAATCCAGTAAGTCTACGAACCCATAACGCCCAACATGGTTGTTATCTATTTCAGTTCCAGGGGCCAGATAAAATATTGTATCAGTTTGACATTTAACCCCTATATTACTGTTGCTGGTTGCCCATAGCAGCAGGGGCGTCGGAGCGTTCGAAAAGTGGGGGGGGGGGAGGGGGGGGGGACCACATCGAATGCAAATGACATCTAAGCGGAGAGCCAGCCATTCGGTTGGCACGGAGCGTACTAAGAATAAAATGTCAGATTTCATACCCTCCAGATCACGGACAACGGCACTTTGCAGGCTCAATAGCCCAACCCAATCTACAGGTGTGATTTGAGTAAACGAAAAAAAAAAAAAAAGTGTCATGGTGATTACTAAGATGATTTACCGAGTATCACACATGGTCTTATTCATTATTACCTTTTCGCTTGGCTTTGTTTGCGTGGGATCGCGGGGTCTACCCGAACGGTCTATGTGGGATCAAAGGGGAAGCCATAGGCGTACGGGACCACTCAAATTTGGGAGCAGAAAATTTGTACCCGAATTTTACAATCCGGTCATTGGAAATTACCGGCGCGCGCGACGCGCGCGAAAAAAAAATGCATGTTTTCGCGCATGTTACCAAAAAGACGGCAAAAAACAGGCATTTTTTCCACTTTGCTTTCTCTCCCTGCCCAAAATTATCACGAATTTCGCCCGAATTTCATCTCAGAAAAAAGGGGGGGGGGGCCAATTCTGCCACAAGGCTTCTGAAATTAATCGACGGGGTGAACAGAAATGATTGGAAGCATTACATCGCATATTTTAGTAGCCTACAACGCCTGGAGAATATACGATATTGCGCGCGAAACACTTGAAAAATTAGGCCCTTTTGGCTATTCGATTTAAATTCGCGAACTGGTTATGAAGCATGGAGTAATCTCCACTTCGGCCCTAGTCGGGTCCAGATCTCAATGGGGTCCGCACTGAATTAGTGAACTTGAGACAATTTCAACCGCGATTATTGTTTGGTTTAGACAAAATTGAATCAGTTAGAGGGCATACAAAATCGGGATGTGCCTATGATTTTTATGACCGGTCCGGGCAAACGTGGGGGGGGGACAAACAAACGATATAATATCCCCCCCCTTTTGCAAGTGGGGGGGGGGAGGGATGTCCCCCCCGTTCCCCACCTGTTGAGCCCATACATAGCGCAGCGTGTTATGGTAGCAATTGTGGTAGTTAAATATATGGTCCATGAGGGATGGTGGTCCAGCAATAGTGCACTCGCAAATGTTGGTTAGTGTTGTTGAGGCGTGGGTGCGTGTGTGTGCGCGCTTCCGTGTCTTGTCATATTTTCAATGTTACTCCGCAAAATCTCCAGGTTTGAAGTTGGCCGAACATCATAAATTTTTAAACCAGCCTTGATAGTCACAATTTTAGGGAGGGGGGGGGGGCGGGCATTTTGAGGCAAATTTTCAGTTTTACTATTCTTTCACTATATTTCAAGATTATTTGCGATCCCAACGGTAAATAAGGTCAAAAAACCACACGAATTACAATTGTCATCCAGAAGGTTCCAGCATCATAACGCAAAAATACATTAATTGTGGATTTTAGGAGGAAAAACTTGATTTTGGCAACAAAATTTTCGATTATTATTATTCTTTTTTCAATATATAGACGATGAAAGGAAATGAATGGTTTCCAATTTTAAAACAAATTACGACAGATTTAAAACAAAGGGTGTTACCACCATTGAGGCCTGGAATTCACTACAACTCTATGAATCTTTAATTGGGGTGGAAAACTGCTGTTCTCTGACATATTTGATATTTTTAGTCAAACCAGCATGCTTGGTTGAGCTATTGTGTGCCCATGTCATTCTAGCTATCTATCATTATATATCATTAGTATCTATCTTCTATCTATCTAATCTATCTTCATCTATTATCTAGCTATCTATTCATCTATCTAGATTTATTGGGTGAAAACTGGTTCTCTGACACATTTGATGATTTAGCTCAAACCAGGCTATGCTGGTTGAGGTATTGTGATGACCATGGTCATTCTATCTATCTATTATCTTATCTATCTATCTATCGATCTATCTATCTATCTTGATCTATTATCATCTATCTATCTATCTATCTAATCTATCTATCTTATTGGGCCGTTTTGGGGGGGTTGAGCTATTGTGATGCCCATGTATTCTATCTTCTATCACTATAGCGATCTGATCTCTTCTTCTTCTCTCTATATATCTATCTATTCTCTATCTATCTATCTGTGCGGTTGTCTGTCTGTCTGTTCTTCTGTATGTCCATCCATCCCTCCACATCGTTATTAGTTGAATAAGGGCAGGAAGGCATAAGACTCATAAAAGACCCGGAGCCACAACATTCCCAGGAAAGAAAAATGACCAAACCCTTAAATAATCGCCCGTGATTCCTGCAAAAATAAATCAAGACTGTTATGGAACGCATTCACAATCTTAGAGAGAACAACATTTTTAGGAAGACAATCCACTCATTTTGATCAACTCTAGGCGAGAAGAAATATTACGAATGTCCAATCTGCAGCGCTTGCCACGAAGCGTGAGACGATGGCCTCTATTTGCAGTTAAATTGGAAAATTCAAAGACGTAGGGAAGGGGACAGGGCCCATCGGGTCCATGGACAATTTGAAAAAACCTGGATCAAGTCACCCAGAATTGCCTGAGCTCCATGGTAGTTAGACCGAGACGCCTTAATCTTTCTTGTAGGATAATTTTTTCAGGACCAGTGAATCATTTCTGTTGCCCTACGTGAACGTTTTCAAAAAAAAACCTGCTTGTCTTTTGCAAAGTTGGGATTCCACACTTGTACAGCATATTCCATGGCGGTCTCACCAGTTGCTCAACAGCCTCCCCTGGACACAAACAATATCATATAATGGAAAACTGAAAGCGGACGTCTAATCAAGCCAAGAAATCCAATTACCTCTTCTAGCAGCTCCGGTACACTGCTTGGAAGTTTCAAAGAAGAATCAAAACGAACCCAGATCTTTTTTTATGAAATCACTCCTGATAATTTGGCCATTCAACTTGACGGAGGCGTTGCGATTGTGAAAACCAACATGCATAACTTTGCACTTATCGAATTGAAAACATTTGTCAGTCGGAAGGCCATTTGACAATTATACAGTCGGAAGACCATTTGAAAATATATCCAGATCCCTTTTGAACATTTAGCATCATCATTCAAACCGAAATCCCGATACAACTTGGTATGTCTGCGAACTTTCTAAAACCCTGGATGGAACAGAACCTTCAAGATCGACAATATACGTCAGAAAAAGTAAAGTAAACGGCTCGAGAAACGAGCCCTGGGGAAACACACCTAGTGACTTTTGCCAAGAAGGACGACCGCCATAATGACAACTCGTTGTTCCCGATTAGGAAGCCATCACGAATCCACTTAAGGACATTACCCCTCAATGCCAAAGCTCTCCAATTGAGCAAAGAGATGCTGCATGAGGACCTTGTCAACGCTTTCTGAAAGTAACTCTAGGAAAATTATTCAACAGCATGCCGTTGTCAAACAGAACTAGTAAACATCTTCCATAAATTCCAAGAGATTAGTCAAACAACGAACGATTTTTCTAAACCCATGATGAGAATCCATAATATCAGGACATGCTCATGTGAAATAATATCAAATATCTGATCCCGATGATGATTCCATTACTTGCAGACAAACATAGTAAGACTGACTGGCCGGTAATTACAAGGAGAGACCGTTTACCTTCTTGAAAATAGGTGAAACAGTTGACTCTACTCCAATCATCGGAACAATACCTTATTGCAGAGTCTTATTGAAAAATAATAGCTAATGGGAACAACAACTCGTCGGCGAAGGATTTAGTAAGAAAGGATAAAACTCCGTAAGGACCAGGAGCATTATCACATTTGAGCTTCTGCACAGTTTATCCTTTACAAAACCAGGCGAGCACACCATATTACAATTACTATGCGGAGAAGAAACCCCAAAACTATGGTCCCAAATTACTCCAAGTTTTCATGAGTAAACCAAAGACGAGAAATAATATTGAGAACCTTAGCCATCTCCTGGCATCGGATTGTACTAACCCGATTCGGAATCTATCAAAGGACCAATGCTGTCCTTGACTTTCTGCTTCCCCCTCACATAAGAGAAACAAAAAAAAGCACGGGATTCTCCTTGAGATTAGAGCAATATGCCTCTCAAAATAAAGTTTAGCACCAGAAACTAAACGCTGACAAGCTTTGCGTGAACTTTAGAAATGCTCTAGATTGGACACGGACCCAGAAGAACCGATAAAGTCGCCAATAAATGTGCTTCTTACGTTTGATTGATGGCAAGAAAACTTCCCTATTCATCCAAGAAGGGCCTTGTTCTTACTGCGAAGTTTCCTCCAAGGAAAGTAAACTTTCATAAAACCTCGTTAACCTTTCAATGAAACCATTCCAAGAGTCAAAAGCTTTCGTACTTTTAACAATTACGCCAACTATTTCGCCAAAAAAACAGAAATGCCATCGACATTGGCCTTCGCGAAACAGGAACAAGCTCTACACTGTGGGATATTGACGGCACAAGACACATTGAAAGCTAAAAAATATCGTGATCATTGCACCGAGCTTACCCAAGCTTTCTGCATTATCTACAGAATCTGGATCACTGCCTCAAAACTAAATCCAAAATATTATCCATTTACTGTGAGGAAAATGTACATGTGAGAAAGGAAACAATCCTGTGTGTCATTGAAAAAGCCAGATCCATGACTGCCACTAGTACCATAGACCAAGAAATATCGGGATAAATGAAATCACCCTATGATTGTACTCTTCCCAGAAACTTCGAAAAGCTTGTCGGGGACAAAGAAAGAAGAGAGTTGTTGTTTCAGAGCTATTTTGCGAACGGTGGTTACACAACGCCAACTAATAAAGAATTGGGAATTACCAGATGAGTTAGAGGGAATTTCACACCAAAACAGAGTTGACAAACTCACACAAATCGGCCCTTGCCAAAAACCTATTCAAGTCAGGACCTCAATTACAAACCAAAACTCCACCACCAATCCCACGAAGAGTATCTGTCCCATTTTACCTATAAGCAACATAACCAGGAAAGTGATGAACTCTGCGGCTGTGGAATATCACTGTTCACCCACGACTCTGTAATACCAATGACGTTAGGCTTGCGTTCCGGACTAAACTCTGCAACTCATCAAACTTTTCCTGTACTTTGAAACATTAGCCAGGAAAAAGACACAGCTGGCTCAACATATCTATCGCTACAGGGGTCCTCGCCAGACCTGCCACTGCGATGCTTCTATTAACAACCATGCCAGTAAGCCTACGGACACCAGGAACCCCTCGCCCCCAAATGTAGTTTAACAATCCTTCCACGCAGACATTTACCAATTGCCTAACACTGAAGCCCCGCACATAGGTGATGAAGACCATCCTTAGAGAAAAGATCCCTCCTTCCCCAGAAGAAACACGAAACAGCCACAAACTGAACGCCCATCCCACGCGCACTCCCTAAATTTAACCACCTGTTTGAGGACCGCTTATTTCCTACCTGCAACACGACCGTCACAACCTATGGGAAAAGGCCGAAAATCGCCGACTTTCGAATAGTGGATTCAGCCTGCACAACACTTCACGGAATCGGGATCTTAGGACGTCCTGACGTCCCCCGGAGATTATTAGTGCCTTATCTCGACAACCACCACCTCTCATCTCCCAAGATCCTGTAGCCCTTTTTCACTAATATCCTCACCCTTGCTCCCGAAGACAAACACGCGTGAGCTTCAGCTTATATATTGCGACCTAAATTCCCTGTCAACATACCGGACAATCGAATCCCCACCAGGCAAAAATTCCCTTTGACCTTATCCCTCCCCCACAGTCCACCTTCACTTCCATCCACTCGACTGGAACCACCGGCCCTGACCGTCGCCCCTCTGTACTCTCACCCGCGCCCACGCCATCCAACTGATCCCCCGGCACTGCCTCCTCAACTGCCCGCACCCTAAAACTATTCCTTCATAGTATCAAGCCAGACCAACCACTACTTCGTGGTATCGCCAGAGCAAGCAAGCACCCCTCCTAACCTATTCCACTGACTCTCACCTGCCCCACGCCTCGCTTCAAGCTTAGCTAGTCTATGACACTTACATCTATAAATTTACCCATCCGCCTTAGTGTCCTAAAGCTCACCCCCTTAAAACTCAGTCCCGACCTCAAAAACTCAATCCACAAATCACAACCCTGACAGGCTATCAGCCATCCTTCCCTCCAATATCAGCAATAAATAAGAAAACAAAAAGGACAGAGAATGAGAAGAAGTAGGGGCCTACAGTGGAAAAGGGAAAATACTAAGCAAAAGAAAAAAAAAAGCGTAAGGGAAAAGCACTACAAACACTACCAATCGCAAAACAATACGGCTGGCGGAATACAAAAGAAGAAGCTTACGGAGTTAACACGCAGTCCACGAGACGAAAAAAAACGATAACCAGTCACCCCACCAACACAGAAGGACACCAAATTGACTGAAAACCTCATACAGCCAAATGGGTCTATGAAGGGGAAAACTATCTATCTATCTATCTATTATCTATCTAATCTATCTATCCAGTCTGTAAAACTTTTGGTTTTTGGCCACACAATGTTCGTGCTTTGATGAATCTCGACAGACTGTCACAATGTTTATTGACTGAAGGGTCATCGTTGACACCTAAAGGTCAAGGTCACAATGGTATAAAGGAGCACAATGGACATAAGTGGGAAACTTGCAAAACGCTTACGCTTCTACAAATTTTAGTGAACAGGGATGTGTTCCGGTCCTAATGATGGTTTATCAGCTGTACCTTCGGGGTGTTCAGGATTTTGGTTGCAAGGTCCCACGTGGAGGGCCCGAGGGCCATTTCATGAAATTACCAAGGGTTATTTGAAAATGATTCTCCTCCCCACAAGCTTAATTGCTTGTCTGCAAAGTTACAGTAATGGTCCTTTTAGAGGGCGCCATTGGGGTTTTGTTCAGTAATTTGGGCCTAGGGCCACAGTTGAGCCCTATGGCCCATTAATGAAATAATGCAGATCTCAGTACAAATAGAGTTGACACCATGCTGAGGTTCGGTCGTATGTTGGTATAAATAGACTGTACTCAGGGGTGGTGCCAGGGATTGGGACCCACGGCCCAGGTTGGGCCCAAGTTGATTTATTTTAATGGACATGCACTGTTCCTCGGTTAGTGGCTCCTCGGTTAGTGCTGGGGGGTTTGCGAAATTCTGGCTGAAGGCTCAAGGTGGGCCTAGGCCACCTGTATAATGCAAAATGCTTCTACAAATTTTGATGCACAGGCCAGTGCTGATGTTCGGTCTAACTGACAGTCTTAATAGCCGTATCATCCAAGGGTTCCCAGGAATTGGACTGAGGCCCAGTTTGGCCATCATGGGCGATCATGCAAAATGGTCAGTATACTTCGTTCCTCGTAGGCTCATACTTACGTAATGCCCACTCTATATAGCCTATTAGTCACATTCTGGCAAAGTTTTACCACCTCAAATCTGCCACCCAACGTCCTCTCATCGCCAGCATCAGCTTCTACAGTTGATTTTGGGGCCAAAAGTTTTTTAAAAACTTTTGGAGTTCATTTAGCACATAATTGTGCTCTACAGCTTCCGAACACAGAGATTCGAAGGAATTATAAAGTCCAGATCTTATCTCACGGGGGGATTGGTATTCTTTTGCTTTTTCAAAACAGTGAAAATTCTCTTGTATTTGCTTGCCTGTCACGCACAATTCGCGTTAGGACGGGCAGTTAGCCTAACACGCTGGCATTATAATAAGCATAGTGGTTGGAGTTAGGCCGGTAATAGGCAAAAATTGTAGTAGGATAACTTGGAGATTATGGGGACTTTTCCAGGGAAAGTCCGAAGTTCACGGCCTGTTTTGGTACTCACGGGTTCCCGGGGTCAGACGCCTCGTTACCGGTTCGGTTGGTTTTTTGTTTTAGCGGTCGAAATGGTACCGCCTACGTATCTTTAGCAGTGGAGTCGTGCTATTGGGGCCCGGGGGGGGGGGCCGGGCCCCCCAAATGTTGTCAAACGTTAGTATTTTTCAATACAGCTCTCCGCCGAAGATTCAGAATTGGATCGCCTCCAGTCATTCCAAAATCCCAAACGGGATTTTAAGCTATTTCTTGTAGGGTGTATGTGAGGAGTAAGCCTATTCCCTAGTTATTAGCTTTGTGCTGAGAGGTCACATTTCCACCATTTTCGACGGAAAATTTGTAAATTGCGCGCTACGCGCGAATGATTGTTGTTCTTCGTTCAAGGAGGTGTCAGGGTCTTTTGTCAAATAGTGGTTGTTTCCACTTGTCTTTCATTTCAGAGCGTTTGGTCCATTGAGACACGCCGGGGCCCGCCGGAAGATTGTCTAAACTATATTCTTTCACCACAGCTTCGAGCTTCACTCCGAAAATATTCAAACCTATGGTGTATAGTCTGAAACCGCTTAGGCTATTTGAGTTGATGATATGGGGTGAGGAGATTTCATGGTTCCAGCTTTGTGTTGAAGGTAAACTATTTCACCATTTCGTGGGCGTCACATGCGTCCTGGCTGTCAATCTTCCGCACAACGCACAACATGTGGGGGTATTTTAAACTTCGACATCACATGTGGGTGTGTGTTCGGCATGTTACCTTGTTGCAACCATAAACTACATGCTCTTCCACCCACTGTAAGGATCAATCTTAATTGACAAACCTCTCCTTAGAAACCCAGAATCTTCTGTCAATTGCACGACTGAGGTACTTAAAATCACTGCCTCATGCAAAAGGTCATTCACATTTCGAAGAGTTTTCGTCGATCCCAAGGTAGCCGACGCACACAGCGCAGCCCCCCCCCCCCCTCGTTATCGCGATCGACACAATTATTTTTCCCCCGAAAAAAAGAGCAATTACATAGGGAAAATAGGCTTCCCAGATGCTGGGAAATCGCATCTAAAATTCCAATTTTCTGGTGGAGGACACCCAATCCCCACGCGGTCGAAACAAACCTTCGGCGCCTCAGGACGCCCGCCCGCGTCTCGGCCTGCGGCCGACAGTGTGTTACGCCCATCTTCTCTCCAAAAATCCTGGATCCACGCTGGCAAGACTCATTAATTGAAAAATTTCGTTTCTGGTCGGTGCAATAACTGGAATGACTGCGATATTCTCGTGCTTTGCGCCTCTAGAAGCGTGGTTTTTTGTTGCGTAGTCACGAGTTGTAACAAAAAACACCCTTCATAAAAATCTTCTCTCCAAGGCAGACCGCCATACCTCCCGAAATAGTTCCATGCATCGGACCTGTTTTTCTTGCGCGCATCATGTTCCTGCGAGGGAGCTGAACATTAGACGTTTGAGGCGCACTAATATTCCTTGGGTGCAATGCGGTCATCCGACGCTGCACGCGTTCAGTAAGGTTTAGCATAATGAATACGCCTGAAAGGTAAAGAACTTGCAGGTTTTAGCGGTTTGCCATTATTTGTGAAGGTGCCACTTGCATAAACAGTATTTGTAAAGTTAACATTTACAATGGCAGTCTAGGTGGTTTTATAGCAATTCAAATTTGATATAAATTTGTGGTGCTCATGACACTTAGGGTTATATTTGACCAAAAATAGATTTTAATTTGGGCAACTTTGGCAGGTATATAAAAAACGAAAAGTGTACCAAAAGGAGTAAAACATATATAAATTTATTTTGGAAAACTTGGATTTTTGATACATTAGTGAGCTGGGATTCACAGAAAAACGTTTTTTTAAAACCAAATTTAAACATAATTATGAGGGCAGTGAGAGGCTGCAGCAATAAATATGCAAAGTAGCTCAGTAATCCTATACTTCCTTGTTTAGAAAAAACAGTATATATTATATTAGTCATATTGAAAAATGCTACCGTATAACCTCACAACACCACCCAGAAACACATACGTAAGTTTCAATAATAGAGGGGGCAGTTGCCGGTATAAAACACTAAACACGTAACTGACAATTTACCCGGGGCCAAAAAAATTACCCCAGTTTACGGTACCAAGAAATATTTTGTCCATGGACTGTAATCAATGCCAGAGGAAATGGTGTGAAGTCTGGGAAAATGGAAAATTGTGAAAGTCTTTAAAAAGGTTCCTTTTCCCCCCTAAAAAAGACAATAATTAACGCCCGTGTGCAGCGGGAAAGGCCTTTTCCAGTGATTGAGGGTCCAAAGTTTTCACAATGTGCTGGGCCGCTTCGCGCCCACCAATGTTGGCGCTTCGCTGAGATCGTCCACAGCGGTTGACGAAGTTTTGCGGCCGGGATGCAATGAATAGGCTAATGCCCGGTTCTATCCCAGAATAGCTTATTACCCCCCTTCCCACCACAAAAATTATTTTGCCTCTTAAACGGTACCGCCAGAAGTGAGGTTCAGCAAACGTCTGTAATATTGCATTTTTATAATTTTCCACGCCCCCCAGATTTTTTTTATCCGTATAGGAGCAATTTTCATCCCTTGGTTTTATTGCCATGTGAGCAATTTTCTTGTGGGAAAAGTACTGGATAAGTTAGGTGTTAAGTTTGCGGAACCTTAGGTTCTTTACCGCCGACTCTCCCCAAACTTTCGGGGTTTCAGTAACCACATTGGGGAAGTGTGATTCGGGTTGGTCTAGGTCAGGGTTCCTAACCCTCCTGGTTAGTGCGGCAACTCACCCATCACGTTGCATGATGTTCCTTCTGCTTTGACTCTATTCAGGATTGACAGGCTCCCGGAAGCGCAGGAAAGAAAAGAAGCTCTGGATAGTCCTGTTCCTAGGACTTGGTCCGGACGATCGTAAAACCTAGAAACAGCGACCGCAAGGAAGCCGGGGGATCGGTCGGTCGTGGTGGGTTAGTGGCGTGGTTGGATGGCTTTGTGCCTGCGTCCATTGCCCAGTCTGTTCAACAGCCGTGCCTTGTCCCCAGGGCGGGCACGGCTACGCCACCAACCCATCAACCAGCCAGTGGTTAGGGCCGGGACGAGCCCGGACAAAGCCCAGACAACTCAGCCCATCGATTTGGCATCACGGGTCTTCGACCGGATAGTGGTAGGGCAGACGAAGCCCGGAGTCAGACAGACCCAGCATCGATTGGCATCAGGGTCTTGACCAGCTAGTGGTTAGGGGCAGACGAGCCCGGAGCCACAGGACCCAGCCATCGATTCGGCATCACGGGTGTTCGACAGTGTGGTAGGGCAGACGAGCCGGAGCCACAGACCCAGCGCGATTAGGCATTGCGGTCCACAGCCAGCCAGGGCCTACCGGCCGCAGTCTATGGACAGTCGGCAGGCGGCCCATCCGGGAGTAAAGCCACCGCCCAAGCGGCGGCCATACTGCCCCTTTTTTTTCCCGGGGGGGAGTCTGGAAAACCCCGTTAGCTGTGGCCACAGGGGAGGCCCTGGTCCGACCGATATCATGGCCAGGCTCCAGGAGCTTCTCCAGTAGTGTTGTCACATCAGGGAAGCAACCAGCTACCAACGGCGACCAGGAAATCCCTGGACGCGGGACCACCATCGCGGACATGGAACATGGAATAATGGGTCTCCGAACCAAGGAGAAGACATGGGAATACTGACCCCTGTTCGGGGAACCATGGAATTCCCAGGAAACAAAATGAGAGGCCCTGGAAATACCCAACGGTATTACCCTGATGCTCTTGGAAATATGCAGAACCCGTCGAGAATTTCCTTAAAGTTCTGGACGACCTGTGAGACCCGGGGCATGGATTTTTTCCAGGAGCCAAACGAACTATCAAAGTACTCCAGTGGCCAGGTTCCGGGGGGAATATTCCAGGCGGCGAGCCATGGGAATAAATCACAAACAATATAGATATATATATATATATATATATATATATATTAATATATATATATATATAGATATATATATATATATATATTACAAATATTAATCAGACGGAGACCGAGATACTTCCGCATTGAAAGCCCTGGAGCCGTGGAAATACTTGGACTAACAAAGCTGGAAAAACCAAACTCGACGGACGGGGTCCGTGGAAGGTGCAAATGCCAAGGAAGTATTTATGGTTGGGTTCGTTGCAGTACCCCATGGTGATGGAAGCGCGGTATGTTACGAGGGGGAATCTAATCCGGACATCCGTGAGACATTACTGGTGTAATTACTGGTGTCATGTCGGGGGTTACCGAGGGAGAACGTGGTTGTCGGTCTTCGAACGCCGCGACCACACCGCCTTTTAATCGCAGGCTCCTTGACTGGTTTGAATAAATCCTGTGGACCTGTCAATGAAGATCGGGCATTGCTTGTAAAATCGCAAGTCCAGGAGAACACTCAATGGTTTCACCCACCGGTGGGGTGACAGTATACCTTTATGCGCAAAAACTTGTAAGAACATAACCCAGGAGCTGGGGGTACTGTTGGAGTCGTACAGGTGGAGTACATGCCCCAGTACCAAGCGACAAAGATTAAAAACCACTCGTTTTGGAATAGGAACTGGCCGCACTCCTCCAGAAAGGCAGCCGTAAGACCACGCTCGCCTTAGAAACTGCTCCCAGTTTCCAGTCTCGGTTATTCCTGACTCCGAAGAAAGGGATACATGGCGGCCTATTCCAATCAAAGCCCGTCAACAAGACTTTGTCAGACAAGCTCGACTAGCATGGTATCCTTGACGGACTTCAATTACAAGTTACGGCGTGCCCTACTGCCTTCTGACCGCTTGCAATGGTCTCACCGGAGTTACCGGCTGATCACATCCTGCTGTCTTCAAGGGTTCAAAGTATATGCCTACTTGGACCGATAAGCAGACAATGACACCGTTCGATTACAGCCAGTCCAGAGGACACTCTCGCAACCACCGATGCTACAGCGTTGGGTCGGGTGATCAACAGAGAAAAGTCGACTCTAACCCCAACTTAGTGCAAACGATATCCGGGTGCAAATCTCGACCTCATGGGAGGCGTTTTCCCCGATTGACAGAGAGGAGTCCACAATTTCACAAAGTGAGCTTGTTATCTACTAGGCAACCCTTCTTCATCTAGTTTCCCTTAGGCAGATGAAGATTACACATGAGCGCAGTTACAAAAAACAGCTATTGCGGAGATACTACTGGCCCATTGTCAGAAAACTTATCGACGCGCGTCGCCCTGGTGGCCGGCCACTCGAACCGTCCAGGCTGGTTGACACAGAAATGAAATGGACAAGGGGTCTGGGCCCTCCAGGTCAAAGGACCAAGGGTAACCTTGAAACGGACACCTCGAGAGGCCGCAGGAGGGAGATGGTTATATGCTCCTCATCAAGTCAAATGTTGGCCAGAACAGACACAAACGGACGACGATGACGATATGTCAAACCGGGAGGAAGGGGATCCCGGTCTGCGTCGCTGAACTACATCATTACTGGCAGTAGCGACTCGTGGACCGGTGCGATCGAAGTCAAAAACAGACTACAGGTTTAGTGCACTCGCAACTTCAGTCAGAACGCCGGGAGGACGGACGCCTCCGTTATCTGGGATGGCGGGGTACGGCTACGCCTCTTACCGCCGTGCCCTGATTCACCGGATCTTTCAAAACATTCGGGGACGCGACATTCGGGGACGGCGAAAGGATGATCCTTCCTAGCTTCATTTTGGCAGAACCCGCATGGTTTCCGCTGCTGGACTACTGGTGGTCAACCCATGGGTCTTCCTCCACGCGTGCGGTTCGTGCCAACGGGGGGGGCATGCCGACGATGAGCCATCATGAGAGCGACATACCTCACCTACGCCTCACTGATGATTATTAAGTTCACACGGAGACAGAGAAGGGTTCTGAAACGAGGCAGCGAAATATGCGCAACGAGCCTGGCGACGTTCAACAATCGCCACTTACGGGCCACAGTGCCCAAAAACTTCAACAATGGGCGAGCTGAAACGGACAATAGGACAGGTCACTTCCTTTTTGATTCTTGACGAAGTCAGGAATATATGCAGTCACGTCGGGTGTGTGTGTGGCGTGTGTGTGACGCCAGCTTGTTACCCAGCTTGTTAAAACGATTTTGATCAGGTCTCTGAGTAGTACGTGTAAGGCTCCCTTACTTGTATATTTTGGCCAATTTTGGTTGCTTGTAAAACACGAAACTCGACCCCGCCGGATGGATGAAGCTATACTCGTTTGTGTGTTACCTATGATGGTACATGAACCCGATTGTTTTGGGGTCGGTCAGGTCAGAGGTCATATGAGGTACCAGAGGTAAAGTCTGAAAACCTTGTAACACGATAAGTCCAGAATGGGGGTCTGATGAAGGTGAAATTTGGTGTGTAGCTTTCTTATGGGAGCACAGGAAACCCTATTGTTTGGATTGGTCGGGGTGAATTTGGTCGAACATAGACAAATTTGTGAAAAGTCGCTATTTTGGCCAATTTGGCTGTAAACACGATAACTCAAACCCACCTGGATGGGATGAAGCTCATCCTTTGGTATGTGTGTGCCCATGATGAGTATTGAACCCTATGTTTTGGGGTCATGGTCAGAGGTCATCTGAGGTCGCCATAGTCAACAGTCTGAAAATCTCGAGAAATTCAGTGTGTAGCTTTCTTATCAAGAGTATAAGAACCCTAGTGGTTGGTTGGGATAAAACGAGAAATTTGTAGTTGTTATGTTGCCATAAGAGGCTGGTGCAATCTCCATTTGTTAGTGTCTAGCTATAGGTTGTCCAGAAACAGTCAAGGAATCACTAAAAAGCCTGTTTTTTTTGGCCTTTCTGGTCATGATGCTTTCCAGAAAGAGAAGTTGGCTTTGATATTTCTCAAAACTATCGTTCGGCTCTGGTAGCGCGGCCACAAGGATTTTGACGATGGCCCACTGGGCAAAAGCCAAATATAACACGCTTGTTACGCGGAATCTTCCACGCTTGCCACAGGTCGCTCTTCCCGTCATGGTCCCTGAACGAGATATTCGCCAGCATTGGCGAAGGCGCCATAACATTCATCAGAGGCTGCCTCGGAGAACTTCATGAGAAGAGACACGTCACCTGGTGGCGCAGCTTCTGCTCGGTGACGAAGTGGCCCTACACGCCCTCACCCTTAAAACCAGACCTTCACCAGATTTGACCATGATAGGGTCCGATTGTCACCAGATCCATCCTTCCTGGCTAGTCTACGAACCTGGCACCGAGCCCCGGAAGAAATATTCTTACGGTTTTTGGGACGCTATCCACAGATCTCGAGGACCGACACAGATGGGACTGTGAGGCGTTAAGGTTATATGTTCAGAAACTTCTGAACAAATGGATATCACCAGGTGGGCTCTACCCGGTCGTGTGAAGGACAGGCTGGCGATGGCTGTGGAATTAGGAGGGCCATGCACCTTCGGGCTCCACGAAAGCCCGAGCTCACAGCTTCAGAGGAGTGGCCACTCCAGAGCCTGGTTTGAAGGTGTACCTCTAGTGGCCATAATGAAGGCAGCGCCATGGGAGTCCAACCCATCGGCGGGTCCTGCCCAACTACACAATACCCCAACGCAACCCAACACGGAGACTTTGCAAAACCCAACGCTGTTACGGGGGCCGCCGACAGGGTGGACGGATTGGTCACGACTGCGGGCATTATTGTAAGTATTGAGACGGAACGAGGGGAACGAAGTAGACTCCCAAAAACACTACCTGGTTGTCGGGGTCTACGAGTACGAAGTCGGCTCATATGGTCATCCCGCTCTCCCCACTTCAGGAAAACGCGCCTGCAAAAATCAATATGCGCTTCGACTGATCCTGGAGACAGAAGAGGATGTTGGGTAGCCAGATGGGAAAGGTAGAATTGCGAGAATGTGACTAATAGGCGAGATAGAGGGGGGGCCATTACTGTAATGAGACGGAATTTGTTAATCGTTTAGACCCGAAAAACCAGGTAAGTGTTTTTGGGCGTCACTGCAAAAATATACTCAAAACGAATATAACAAGTTAAGTTATACTCTCGTAAATTCGTAAGCACCCATCCGAAAGTGCTTAGCAGAATGAATACGGTATGTTCTTTGCGTGGTGATCCTGCACATGTTAGGATAGTTTAATCAGCCCAATGGTTGGATATTGCACAAGAAATGCTCTGCAACCATAATCATTGGTCTCTTTGTGAATGATATTCGGTACAATCATCGGAACAATACCTTATTGCAGAGTCTTATTGAAAAATAATAGCTAATGGGAACAACAACTCGTCGGCGAAGGATTTAGTAAGAAAGGATAAAACTCCGTAAGGACCAGGAGCATTATCACATTTGAGCTTCTGCACAGTTTATCCTTTACAAAACCAGGCGAGCACACCATATTACAATTACTATGCGGAGAAGAAACCCCAAAACTATGGTCCCAAATTACTCCAAGTTTTCATGAGTAAACCAAAGACGAGAAATAATATTGAGAACCTTAGCCATCTCCTGGCATCGGATTGTACTAACCCGATTCGGAATCTATCAAAGGACCAATGCTGTCCTTGACTTTCTGCTTCCCCCTCACATAAGAGAAACAAAAAAAAGCACGGGATTCTCCTTGAGATTAGAGCAATATGCCTCTCAAAATAAAGTTTAGCACCAGAAACTAAACGCTGACAAGCTTTGCGTGAACTTTAGAAATGCTCTAGATTGGACACGGACCCAGAAGAACCGATAAAGTCGCCAATAAATGTGCTTCTTACGTTTGATTGATGGCAAGAAAACTTCCCTATTCATCCAAGAAGGGCCTTGTTCTTACTGCGAAGTTTCCTCCAAGGAAAGTAAACTTTCATAAAACCTCGTTAACCTTTCAATGAAACCATTCCAAGAGTCAAAAGCTTTCGTACTTTTAACAATTACGCCAACTATTTCGCCAAAAAAACAGAAATGCCATCGACATTGGCCTTCGCGAAACAGGAACAAGCTCTACACTGTGGGATATTGACGGCACAAGACACATTGAAAGCTAAAAAATATCGTGATCATTGCACCGAGCTTACCCAAGCTTTCTGCATTATCTACAGAATCTGGATCACTGCCTCAAAACTAAATCCAAAATATTATCCATTTACTGTGAGGAAAATGTACATGTGAGAAAGGAAACAATCCTGTGTGTCATTGAAAAAGCCAGATCCATGACTGCCACTAGTACCATAGACCAAGAAATATCGGGATAAATGAAATCACCCTATGATTGTACTCTTCCCAGAAACTTCGAAAAGCTTGTCGGGGACAAAGAAAGAAGAGAGTTGTTGTTTCAGAGCTATTTTGCGAACGGTGGTTACACAACGCCAACTAATAAAGAATTGGGAATTACCAGATGAGTTAGAGGGAATTTCACACCAAAACAGAGTTGACAAACTCACACAAATCGGCCCTTGCCAAAAACCTATTCAAGTCAGGACCTCAATTACAAACCAAAACTCCACCACCAATCCCACGAAGAGTATCTGTCCCATTTTACCTATAAGCAACATAACCAGGAAAGTGATGAACTCTGCGGCTGTGGAATATCACTGTTCACCCACGACTCTGTAATACCAATGACGTTAGGCTTGCGTTCCGGACTAAACTCTGCAACTCATCAAACTTTTCCTGTACTTTGAAACATTAGCCAGGAAAAAGACACAGCTGGCTCAACATATCTATCGCTACAGGGGTCCTCGCCAGACCTGCCACTGCGATGCTTCTATTAACAACCATGCCAGTAAGCCTACGGACACCAGGAACCCCTCGCCCCCAAATGTAGTTTAACAATCCTTCCACGCAGACATTTACCAATTGCCTAACACTGAAGCCCCGCACATAGGTGATGAAGACCATCCTTAGAGAAAAGATCCCTCCTTCCCCAGAAGAAACACGAAACAGCCACAAACTGAACGCCCATCCCACGCGCACTCCCTAAATTTAACCACCTGTTTGAGGACCGCTTATTTCCTACCTGCAACACGACCGTCACAACCTATGGGAAAAGGCCGAAAATCGCCGACTTTCGAATAGTGGATTCAGCCTGCACAACACTTCACGGAATCGGGATCTTAGGACGTCCTGACGTCCCCCGGAGATTATTAGTGCCTTATCTCGACAACCACCACCTCTCATCTCCCAAGATCCTGTAGCCCTTTTTCACTAATATCCTCACCCTTGCTCCCGAAGACAAACACGCGTGAGCTTCAGCTTATATATTGCGACCTAAATTCCCTGTCAACATACCGGACAATCGAATCCCCACCAGGCAAAAATTCCCTTTGACCTTATCCCTCCCCCACAGTCCACCTTCACTTCCATCCACTCGACTGGAACCACCGGCCCTGACCGTCGCCCCTCTGTACTCTCACCCGCGCCCACGCCATCCAACTGATCCCCCGGCACTGCCTCCTCAACTGCCCGCACCCTAAAACTATTCCTTCATAGTATCAAGCCAGACCAACCACTACTTCGTGGTATCGCCAGAGCAAGCAAGCACCCCTCCTAACCTATTCCACTGACTCTCACCTGCCCCACGCCTCGCTTCAAGCTTAGCTAGTCTATGACACTTACATCTATAAATTTACCCATCCGCCTTAGTGTCCTAAAGCTCACCCCCTTAAAACTCAGTCCCGACCTCAAAAACTCAATCCACAAATCACAACCCTGACAGGCTATCAGCCATCCTTCCCTCCAATATCAGCAATAAATAAGAAAACAAAAAGGACAGAGAATGAGAAGAAGTAGGGGCCTACAGTGGAAAAGGGAAAATACTAAGCAAAAGAAAAAAAAAAGCGTAAGGGAAAAGCACTACAAACACTACCAATCGCAAAACAATACGGCTGGCGGAATACAAAAGAAGAAGCTTACGGAGTTAACACGCAGTCCACGAGACGAAAAAAAACGATAACCAGTCACCCCACCAACACAGAAGGACACCAAATTGACTGAAAACCTCATACAGCCAAATGGGTCTATGAAGGGGAAAACTATCTATCTATCTATCTATTATCTATCTAATCTATCTATCCAGTCTGTAAAACTTTTGGTTTTTGGCCACACAATGTTCGTGCTTTGATGAATCTCGACAGACTGTCACAATGTTTATTGACTGAAGGGTCATCGTTGACACCTAAAGGTCAAGGTCACAATGGTATAAAGGAGCACAATGGACATAAGTGGGAAACTTGCAAAACGCTTACGCTTCTACAAATTTTAGTGAACAGGGATGTGTTCCGGTCCTAATGATGGTTTATCAGCTGTACCTTCGGGGTGTTCAGGATTTTGGTTGCAAGGTCCCACGTGGAGGGCCCGAGGGCCATTTCATGAAATTACCAAGGGTTATTTGAAAATGATTCTCCTCCCCACAAGCTTAATTGCTTGTCTGCAAAGTTACAGTAATGGTCCTTTTAGAGGGCGCCATTGGGGTTTTGTTCAGTAATTTGGGCCTAGGGCCACAGTTGAGCCCTATGGCCCATTAATGAAATAATGCAGATCTCAGTACAAATAGAGTTGACACCATGCTGAGGTTCGGTCGTATGTTGGTATAAATAGACTGTACTCAGGGGTGGTGCCAGGGATTGGGACCCACGGCCCAGGTTGGGCCCAAGTTGATTTATTTTAATGGACATGCACTGTTCCTCGGTTAGTGGCTCCTCGGTTAGTGCTGGGGGGTTTGCGAAATTCTGGCTGAAGGCTCAAGGTGGGCCTAGGCCACCTGTATAATGCAAAATGCTTCTACAAATTTTGATGCACAGGCCAGTGCTGATGTTCGGTCTAACTGACAGTCTTAATAGCCGTATCATCCAAGGGTTCCCAGGAATTGGACTGAGGCCCAGTTTGGCCATCATGGGCGATCATGCAAAATGGTCAGTATACTTCGTTCCTCGTAGGCTCATACTTACGTAATGCCCACTCTATATAGCCTATTAGTCACATTCTGGCAAAGTTTTACCACCTCAAATCTGCCACCCAACGTCCTCTCATCGCCAGCATCAGCTTCTACAGTTGATTTTGGGGCCAAAAGTTTTTTAAAAACTTTTGGAGTTCATTTAGCACATAATTGTGCTCTACAGCTTCCGAACACAGAGATTCGAAGGAATTATAAAGTCCAGATCTTATCTCACGGGGGGATTGGTATTCTTTTGCTTTTTCAAAACAGTGAAAATTCTCTTGTATTTGCTTGCCTGTCACGCACAATTCGCGTTAGGACGGGCAGTTAGCCTAACACGCTGGCATTATAATAAGCATAGTGGTTGGAGTTAGGCCGGTAATAGGCAAAAATTGTAGTAGGATAACTTGGAGATTATGGGGACTTTTCCAGGGAAAGTCCGAAGTTCACGGCCTGTTTTGGTACTCACGGGTTCCCGGGGTCAGACGCCTCGTTACCGGTTCGGTTGGTTTTTTGTTTTAGCGGTCGAAATGGTACCGCCTACGTATCTTTAGCAGTGGAGTCGTGCTATTGGGGCCCGGGGGGGGGGGCCGGGCCCCCCAAATGTTGTCAAACGTTAGTATTTTTCAATACAGCTCTCCGCCGAATATTCAGAATTGGATCGCCTCCAGTCATTCCAAAAAATCCCAAACGGGATTTATGCTATTTCTTGTAGGGTTTATGTGAGGAGTAAGCCAATTTCCCTAGTTTCAGCTTTGTGCTGAGACGTCCAAAATTTCCACTATTTTCGACGGGAAATTTGTAAAACTTTGCGCGCTACGCGCATGATTGTTGTTCTCCCCCGTTCGGGAGTGTGTCAGTGTCTTTCTGTCACTATGGTGGCTGTTTCCACTTGTCTCTTCATTCCGATGGCGTTTGGGCCATTGAGACACGCGGGGCCCCGCCGTATTGTCGAAACTTATATTCTTTCACCACCGCTTTCGAGCTCATCACCTCCGAAAATACTTCCAAACCTCTGGTTGTATAGTCTGAAACGCTTTAGGCTATTTTAGTTGTATGATATGGGGGTGAGGAGTATTTTATGGCTCCAAGCTTGTGTTGACAGTAACTATTTTCAATTCACCATTTCTATGTGCGTCACATTGCGTCCTGGCATGTTCATCCTTACGCAACAACCGCACACATTGGGTATTACTTCGTACATCACATGTGGGTGTTTCTGTCATGTTACTTGTTGCAACCATAACACTACATGCTCTTCCACACACTGTAAGGATCAATCTTAATTGACAAACTCTCTTTAAACCCATAATCTTTCTGTCAATTTTGCACGATGAGGTTATTAAAAATCACTGTACTCATGCCAAGGTCAATGTCACATCTAAGAGTTTTCAGTTTCGCTCCAGGGGACGCACCCTGCGCACGCCCCCCCCCCCCCCCCCCCTTGATGATCGACGATTTCTGACCAAATAATTCCGAAAAAGTCAGCAATTACCTAGGGAAAATATTTTTTGGGGGCCCCCCCTTCCCGCAGATGCTGGACATCGCATCAAAATTCCATTTTCTTGGGGGAGGACCCCAATCCCCACGCGGTGACTTCGCGCCTCAGACGGCCCCGCCCGCCTCATCGGTCGGCTCGTCCCGACAGTGTGTACGCCCCTCTTTCGCAAATCCTGGATCCACGCTGCCAGACCCATTTATTTAAAATTTCGTTCTGTCGTGCAATAACTGGAATGACGCGATTATATCCGTGGCTTTTGCGCTCCTAGAAGATGTGTTTTGTTGCGTCAGTCACGATATAACACAAAATCACCCCTTCATAATCTCTCTCCAAGGCAGACCGCCATACCTCCCGAAGTCCTGCCTGAACTGGTTTTTTCTTCTTCTTGCGCGCACTCATTTGTTCCTCGCGAGGGCGCTTACATTCGACGTTTGAGGCGCACTATACAATTCCCTGGGTGCATGCGTTCATCCGAATCTGCACACGTGTTCAGTAAGGTTTAGCATAACTGAATACTCCTTGAATGTCAAGAACTTTGGCAGTGTTTTTTAGGTTTTTGCCACTTATTTTTAAAGGTGCAATGAATAAACAGTATTTGTAAAGTTAATATTTACAATGGCAGTCTTAGGTATTCTAGCCAATCAATTTGATATATTTGGGGGTGCTCATGAACTTAGGCGTATTTTGACCAAAAAATAGATTCTTAATTTTGGGGCAACTTTGGCGTATATCAAAACGAACTGTACCAAAATGAGAAAAATATATACATTTAATTTTGGCAAACTTGGATTTTTTTGATACATTACAGTGGCTGGGATTCACAGCAAAACGTTAAAAAAACCAAATAAATACTTCGTGAGGCAGTGAGGGCTTGCACAATAAATATGCAATTGAAGCTCATTAATCCTATACTTCCATGTTTAGAAAAGAACATATAATATTATATTACTCATATTTGAAAATGCTTTAACCGTTTTAACCTCACAACACCACCCAGAAACACATTATTAAGTGTCATATAGAGGCAGTCCTGCCGGTATAAAAAACTAAACACGTAACTGACAAATTTACCCCGGGTGCAAATTCCCAGTTTACGGTACCCATAGAAATATTTGTCCATGGACGTATTAAATGCCAGAAAAGGGTGAAGTCTGGAAATGGAAAATTGTAAAGTTTTAAAAAAACTCTCCAAAAAGACAATATTTAACGCCCGTTTTGCACTGGAAAGGCCCTTTTTCCATGATACTGAGTGTCCAAAAATTTCACCATGTGCTGGGCCGCTTCGCGCCCACAGTTGGCGCTTCGCTGAGATCGTCACAGCCGGTTGACGATTTTTTTGCGGCCGGGAGAATTACATAGGCTAATCCCTGTTCTAGGCCCCAGAATATCTTATTAACCCTCCCCCACCACAAACAGTATTGCCTCTTAAAGAGTACCCTGCCAAAGTGCGGGGTTTCCAGCCCCACGTCTTTATCTTGCCATGTTTTTTATAATTTTCCACGCCCCCCAGATTTTTTATTTTATCCCAGTAAGAAGGAGACAATTTTCAATCCCTTTGTTGTTATGCATGTGAGCAATTTTTTCTGTGGAAAATTACTGATAATTTAAGGTAAGTTTGGCGGAACCTTTAGTTCTTACCGCCGACTTCCTCCCCAATGTCGTCGTGGTTTCAGTCACCACATTGGGGAAGTGTGATCGGGTTGGTCTAGGCCAGGGTTCCCGACCCTCCTGGGTTAGTGGCGGCACTCACCCATCACGTTGCATGTTTCCTTCTGCTTTGGGACTCTATTCAGGATTGACAGGCTCCGGAATCGCCAGGAAGAAGCTCTGTATCGTCCCTGTCCTCGGACTTGTCGCGGACGATCGTCCAACCTAGAAACAGCGACCGCCAGAAGCCAGGGGATCCGGTCGGTCGATGGTGGGTAGTGGCGATTGGATGTTTGGTTCCTGCGTCATTGCCCAGTTGTTTTCACAAGCCGTGCCTTGAATCCCCGGGGCACGGCTACGCGTCACAACCCATCACCAGCGCAGTGGTCTAGGCGACGAGCCCGGACCACAGCCCCAGCCATCGATTTGGCGTCACGGGTCTTCAACCGGATTAGTGGTTAGGGCAGGACGAGCCGGAGTCACAGACCCAGCCATCGATTTGGCATCACGGGTCTCGCCAGCTAGTGGTTAGGGCAGACGAGACCGGAGCACAGACCCAGCCATTCGATTTGGCATCACGGGTCTTTCGACCAATAGTGGTTAGGGCCAGACGAGCCGGAGCCACAGACCCAGCCGTCGATTAGGCATTGCGGTCCACAGCCAGCCAGCCTCCCGGCCGACCAGTCTATGGACCAGTCGGCAGCGGCCCATCCGGGAGTCACAGCCACGCCCAATCGGCCGGCGCATACTGCCCTCCGGGGGTAGTCGCGAAAACCCCGTAGATGTGGCACAGAGGGAGGTCTGTCCGGACGATCATTAATGGCCAGGATCCAGTGAGCTTCTCCAGTAGTGGTTGGCTCTACAATCAGGGAAGCAACAGCTCACCGGAGAAAAAAACAGGAATCCCTGGACGCGGAACACTATAGGGCCATGGAACATGGAATAATGGGTCTCCGAACCAAGGATAAACATGGGAATACTGACACTGTTCGGGGAAACCATGGGACTGGCCCCAGGAAACCGATGAGCCCTGGAAAGACCCACGGTATTACCCTGATGCTCTTGGAAATATGCGAGAACCGTCCGAGAATTTTCAAATGTATGGACGACGTAGGACCGGGGCCATGGATTTTTTTTTCCAGGAGCCAACGAACATCAAAGTATCCAGTGGCCAGGTCCCGCAGGGGGAATATTCCATGCGGCGAGCCATGGGAATAAATCACCAAACAATATATAGAAATATATTATATTAGATATATATATATATATATATAGATTAGATTATATATATATATTATATATATTACAAATATAATTTCAGGACGGAGATCCGAGATACTCCAATTGGCAGCCCTGGGCGTGGAAAATACTTGGACTAACCAACGCCTGGAAAACAAATCGCCGGCCGGGGTCCGTGGAAGTGTCAAATCCATGGGAAGTAATTTACTGGTGGGTTCTGTTGCAGTACCCCAGGTGATGGAGCCGCGGTATGTACGAGGCTGGGAATCTATCCGGACTTCCGTGAGACATTACTGGTGTAATTATGGTGTCATGTGGGGGGTTTTACCGAGGGAGAACGTGGTTGTCGGTCGAACGCCGCGACACACCTGCCTTTAATCCGCAGGCTCCTTTACTGGTTGAATAAATCATGTGGACCTGTCAATGAAGATCGGATTTGGCTTGTAAAATCCGCGTCCAGGAGAACCACCCTACGGGTTCACCCATCCCGTGGGGTGGAGACAGTATACGCTTATGCGCAAACACGGGCTAAGACATCACAAACCCAGAGAATGGGTACTTGGAGTCGTACAGGTGGAGTACATGCCCCAGTACCAAGCGACAAAGATAAACACTCGTTTTTGGCATAGGTAACTGGCGACCCTCCAGAAAGGCAGCCGTAAGACCACGCTCGCCTTTAGAACTGCGTCCCAAGTTCAGTCTCGGTTTATTCCTGAATCCGAAGAAAGGAGATACAGGCGGCCTATTCCGAATCTAAAGCCGTTCAACAAGACCTTGTGTCAGACCAGCCGACTCCGCATGGAATCCTTGACAGACTTGACTTACCAGTTTACGGTGCTGCCCTACGGCCTTCTGCCGCTCTGAATGTTCTCCCCGGAGTTACCCGGCTGATCACCTCTGCTGTCGTCAAGGGTCAAAGATCTGCCCTACTTGGACGACTAGCAGAACAATGACACCTCGATACAGGACCAGTCCAAGCTGACCTCTCGCAACCATCCGACTGCTACAGCGTGTCTGGTCGGGTGATCAACAGAGAAAAGTCGACTCTAACCCCAACTTAGTGCAAACGATATCCGGGTGCAAATCTCGACCTCATGTGAAGGCCGTTTTTCCCCGAGAAAGTAGAGAGTCCACAATTTCACCAAGTGAGCTTGTTCTCTACTAGGCAACCCTCTTCACTAGTTCCCTTTAGGCAGATGCAGATTACACATGAGGCCGTTACACAGCTCTTGCGGGATACTACTGCCCATGTCGACAACTTATCGACGAGCGTCGCCCTGTGTCCGACCCTCGAACCGTACATGATGGTTGACACAGAAATGCAATGTGACAAGGGGTGGGCACTCCAGGTAAATGACAAGGCGTATACACCTTGACAAAGGACACCTCGAGAGGCCGCCAGGAAGATGGTAATGCTCCTCATCAAGTCAATGTTGGCCAGAACAGACAACACGACGACGATGACTTATGTCAACCGGGAAGGGGGATCCCGTACTGGTCGCCTGACTAAATCAGTACTGGCCCAGTATGCGCGCACTCGTTGGCCGGTTGGCGTCGCAATTCAAACAACAGACTCCAGGTTAGTGCACTGCGCCAACTTCAGTCAGAAACGGCCGGGAGGACGGACGCCTTCTCGTTACTCTGGGATGGCGGGTACGGCTAAGCCTTCCAGCCGATGCATGATTCACCGGATTCTTCAAACATTCGGGGACTACGACATTCCGGGACGGCGAAGATGACCCTCATAGCTTCATTTGGCCGAACCAGCATTGGTTTCCGCTGCTGGACCTCCTGGTGTCAACCCAAATGGGTTTCCTCCAACGCGTGCTGTTCGTGCCACGGCAGCCGACGATGAGCCATCATGAGAGCGACATACCTCACCTACGCCCTCAAAAACTGCAGGGAATTAAGTTCACCCGCGACAGAGAAGGGTTTCGAACGAGGCAGCGAAATATGCGACACGAGACCTGGCGACGTTCACCCATCGCCACTTACGGTGCCACAGTTGCCAAAACTTCAGACAATGGCAGCTGAATGAAAACGACCCATAGGTCAGGTCACGCCTTTTGATTCCTGACGAATCAGAGGACGCTATGCAGGAACGTCGTGTGGTGTGATGGTGTGTAGGTGTGTGACGCCCAGCTTGTTAAAAACGATTTTGATCAGGTCTGGGAGGTCAGGCTTCTACTTGGTTATTTTGGCCAATTTTGGCTTGTACACGATAACTCGACCCGCCTGGATGGAGAAGCTCATACTTCGGTTTGTGTGTTCCCTATGATGAAGTACATGAACCTATTGTTTTTGGGGTCAGTCAGAGGTCCTCTGAGCGTTACAGAGGTCAAAGTTGAAAGCCTGTAAACACGATAAGTCCAGAAGGATTGGTCTGATCAGGTTGTAATGTGGTGTGTAGCTTTTTATTGGGAGCACAGGAACCCTATGTTTTTGGTATGGTCGGGGTGAATTTGTCGAAAATAGGACAATTGGTGAAAAGTCGATATTTTGGCCAATTTGGACTTGTAAAAACACGATAAACTCAACCCACCTGGATGGATGAAGCTCATACTGGTATATGGGTTCCCAATGATGAGTATATGAACCCTATTGTTTTGGGGTCAGGTCAGAGGTCCTCTGAGTCGCAATAGGCAAAGTCTGAAAAACTCCTAAGTTTAGTGTGTAGCTTTTTATCAAGAGATAAGAACCCTATTGTTGGTTGGGCTAAACAGAAATTTGTCAGTGTTATTGTTGACCCCTAATGAGATGGTGCAATCTCCTATTTGTCTCGTGTCTAGGCTATAGGTGTCAGAAACAGTCAAGGAATCACTAAGCTTTTTGGCTTTCTGTTCAGATGCTTTCCGAAAGAAGAAGTTGGCTGTGACTATCAAACTATCGTTCGGCTATGTTAGAGTGCCACAAGGATTTTGACGATGGCCCACTGGGCAAAAGCCAAATCAGCACACGCCTGTTACGCGGAATCTTCCACGCTGCCCACCGGT